>CALNHX010009222.1:0-52017 GCA_940337035.1 Agriotes lineatus | reverse complement strand
AATTGAGCATTCCTGAAGCAATATAAGTACATAGTACAATTTATGATTTCCTACGACTAGTCGGATAACAGCTAGTTTTGTGCACGAGTAAAGAGATATTTGGTGCAGCTCCGTATTTTTGTTGATAAGATGTGCATGCGTTGTATCTTGTAGTGAAGGTTGTGTAGGATGTAGTACTGCAGTTTGCCAATAATTATTGTGTAAGAAGTGAAAAATATGTTTGCGGTAAGTACAGATTACAGAGTAAAGTACAGTAAAAATATGATTTTTTTCGATAATAGTTGACAACTAGCTTCATTAGACGATATTGGTTTATAATAATTTTATTTATTAATTTCAATTTGCTTGCTTAAAGATGTAAGTATACTAGCACATGGCTATCTAAATACTACTAAATACTAATATACGACAACAATTTGTAGTGAAAGTAATGGAAAAATTTATATTGTGCAGTTACAATAATTAACAATTGATAATTAAATTATCATTTCATTTGAACAATTGAAAATCTGTTAATTCAGTTACTTCACTGGCAGTAATTAGTAATTGGTAATCAATTAGTTTTTAGTGTAATATGTCCAGCTGTGGTGGTAATAACAGGCTCTCAGCCTATACTAAGAGGAAAAAGGAAAAGAAGAAGAGGAATTAAAACTGTCAACGTACTTTAGATAAATAAATCTACATAGCCGATAAAGAATTTGCATAAAAAAAATGGAAATCCATGCCCCAAATGCAATATAGTTTTAACAAAATAATATTAGAATGAGCTGATTTTGAGATGTAATTAACCGAACTTAATTGGTACACCGTGTAAGTGCAACGCTTTTTCTGGTCAGAACTTGAATGGTAGTTCCACGGCTGCATCTCTAGGCGCCTCGTGGTACGGCTTCCACGCAAATAGTTGGTCCCGGATGTCATAATAACATCATGACAGTTGTTAGTAGGGTTGGAAGTCCCCATAAAATGTACAGCGACGCCTATAATTGGTCTAACGGCTGTTAGCTGAGTACTAAAAGTAAATAAATAAATAAATAAATAAAAACATAAATTTCAATCTACGAGGTGTTACGGATGAGCTCAAATATTTTAACCCGTATAGAACTCAATACCTGTAACCATTTATAATTTTTTCAAAAACGCCCTCAAAACAGTTAAATTGGAGTAACATTGTAATTCAATGCTATACAGCAACAAAAAATCTCTTTTAAATAAAACTTCACAGTGAACGATCTAAAGAAAATGCGAAATGAACGAGAGAAGAAGAATCTAAAGAAATTGGCCTAATGATAAAAATATGCAAACAAAAAATTATGAAACGTACACACAACAATGTGCAACAAATCAACAATATAATTTTTGATGGTGAAGCAATAGACTATTGTACAGGGTCTTTACGTTTATCCTTTTATTTTTAATGGTTGATACTACAGGATAAAAAAAGATGGGAAATGTTAAAACACATCTTAGTAAAAGTTTTATAATCACAGAGGTAAAAAGCAATATTGCTGGGCTTTGATTCCCGTTTTGCTTCCTTTAGAATAAATAAATAAATAAATAAAACAGTATGAGTCCAAATTTATGGACACATATGGAAACTTATTTTATTATCCATTTATCAGAAAATTGCATTCTTAACAAAAGTCTCTGCACCTTGTCAAACTAAAAATGCTCTTGTCAAAATTTAAATCTCTTCTTTCGCATACAGGGGAGGTTTGAAAAATAAAAACCTCTCAAAAATAAAGTAGGTACCCTTATTTTTAAAACAGGCAAAACTTTTATTTGAGAAAGTTGTTTTTAATTAAGGGAGAGTGGTTAATATACATTTTTGTATATTTACAAAAATAAGCGTACCGTCAACCAGGGTGAAGTCGATTGGCAGGGGTGAAGTCGCATTATAAATCAGCTGATTTCGATTTACAGCAGAGTAGCCAACAGTGCAGCAAGTGTTTTTCCGGTGGTGCTGGTTTATTGTGAAAAGTGCGTTTTTTTAAAATAATTATAAAGTAAAAAGCTAAATTTCTCAATCAGTAAAATATCTTAAATCAAAAATTTGCACAGCTGAATCTGTAATAGCTAGGGCCGCCCTAACCCCTTTAGGTGATAAGGAATATATGTAAGCAAGGGTAACCATAAAAAACTTTGCTAATTTATTTATTGTGTCGTTTCAATTGCATTTTTTGTTAAAAAATAAACCAAACCAGCAGCGGTGTGAAGATAACCACGTGGTTTCCACGAATTTTGTTAGGTTTTGAGGTTAGGTTTAAACCACTTTTTTTAATGAATTCCGGTTGCTCGAGTTGTGGGTGCCGGTAGGGGCGGAGGGGTCATTCTTTGAAGCAACAATCACTTACGTGCTTCACATCCCTTGACATATGGTGGTCAACCTACTCTTGAGGAAAAGTCTGAAAATTTGTTACTGAAAATGTTGCAAACCTGTGCTGACTGGTGTTTCCCATTGAAGCCCATTGATATTAGTCGAATCTCTCAATATTTAAATAAACGCTGCCATACTGAAAAGCGATTTACCAATAATCTGCTTGGAGAAGATTGATTCAATTGCTTGATGAAGAGGCATCCTCAACTTCCAATCAAGCTCGCGGAGAACATAAAGCGAGTGAGAGCCGCTGTAACATACGAGGTTGTTGAGGAATATTTCCGAAATGTGACGGAAGTATTAACGGATACTCCAGCACAAAACATCGTCAACTATGACCAAACGAATTTCGTTGACGACCCGGGGGCTGTAAAGGTGGTGACGAAAGGAAGCCAGCATGCCTATAGAACACTGGATACCTCCAAAAGCAGCACAACAGTGATGTTTGCTATAGCTGCTGATGGAACTCGTCTCTCAACTTATAGGTACAGTGTACAAGGCCAAATATATTTATGAAAGCTGGAAGGAGGGTGAATTGCCAGAGGATGGTTTATTCTGAGTTGTTCGATGATTGGTTTAGGACTGTAGCACTTCCATATTTCCGAAAATTAGAAGGAACCAAGCTGATTATTGGATATAATTTGCAAAGCCATATCATCGTTAGCGCAATCTAAGAATGCGAAACTAACAACATTAGGTTTGTCTTGCTCTCTCTCAATTCAACCCGCACACTGCAACCACTAGACGTTACTTATTTTCGTCCTCTTAAAGCATCATGGAAAAGAACTCTGGAGGAGTGTGTTTTTATCAAAAACTTTATTTCCCAGGATGCTAAAAACCGCGGTTGGGGGGCTTGAGGATCGCGAAATAAACAACATTTTAGCTGATTTTAGAGCATGTGGTTTAGTTCCCTTCAATCCCAATGCTGTTGCGGAAAGATAAAAAGAATAAAACCTACTATATGTACAGGAAGCAGAAAAAAAAGCAGAAGTTTTCTTGACCGAAGCGCTTGTAAATTATCTACACCAGCTCAAGACTGGGTCTAGTGAAGCCCCAAAGAGGGGGAAGAGACTGAATATACCCACTGGCCAAATCATAGATACAGAAGATTTGGAACAAAAGAAGAAGTTTAAACAACCCAAAAAACGTAAGAGACAAACAAGCGACAGCGAAGAGCAAGACGACGCGACGTAGAGACTTTAATGGATATGAAGGAACAGATTATCGACGAAGATTATTTTGAAGAATATCAACGAAAATGATTATAAAATTGGAGAAAGTTCCGCCAGCTGAGCCACAGAACGCTAGTTCTGATTTAGATATAGGAGACACAAAATATGAAACAAATAAGAGATATCTCTGGTTAAATATTCGGGGGTGGAGGTTAATAATGAATCTGATCACGAACTCATATATTGTACTATCGCTGCAGAGGTACCTAAGAAAACCCCTGTTGTCAGAACCTATCGAGATTTCAAACACTTTAATTTAAATGATTTTATAAATGACTTTAAGCTATTGCCGTTACAACAAATATATTACGTAAATGATATTAATGCAAAAATTGATATACTAAATAGCAACTTAATTAAATTGTTTGATAAACATGCCCCTTGGAAAACCGTCAAAACAACAAAACCATATATGCCTTGGCTAACTGAAAACGTAAAACTTATGATGAAATTAAGGGACAAGGCAAAACTAAGATTTAAAAAGTCGAAAAGTAATGTTCATTGGGAATATTATAAATCATTAAGGAATCTGACAAGCGCTAGCATTATAAATGAAAAAAAGGCGTACTTTGCATATAAGATAAAAAATTGTTCAACAAAACAATGTTGGAAAGAATTTAATCATTTAAATGTTAAGAACTCACCAACATTTAAAATTCCCACAACTATGTCTGACCCAAATCGAATTAATAACTTGTTTATTGATAGTGTTCCTAAATTGCAAGTAGATGAAACTGTAAAAGAATTTTATTTAAATAACTTGAGAAGGGAAGGTGCTGTCAAATTTTCTTTTGTCTCTGTTTCTGAAAATGAAGTCGGTCGCTATATTGGTAATATCAGAAGTATACGCGAGAGGTGCAGACGGAATTAATATCAAAATGATAGCTGCGTGTTGTCCGCATATACATAAATATATCACACACATAATTAACTTCTGTCTAACAGAAAGCGTTTACCCTGACATTTGGAAGCACGCTATTGTAACTCCGAAACCTAAAACTAGTGATCCGGCAGAATATTCTAATCTTAGACCTATAAGCATTTTACCTACCTTCTCTAAAATTCTCGAAAAAATTATGAACAGTCAAACAATGTACTACCTAAATACAAATAACCTGCTATCAGATATACAGTCGGGATTTCGACCTGCTTATAGCTGCACCACTGCGCTGATGACTGTTACAGATGATATCCTTAAGGCGACTGACACTGGAAGATTGACAATACTTACCTTATTGGATTATAGCAAAACATTCGACACGATTAACCACGATCTGTTGTTTGCAATACTTCAATACATGGGTTTTTCTCTAAATGCAATAAATTTATTTAAAAGTTACTTTAATAAAAGAACTCAAAGTGTAAATGTGGACGGAAATCTTTCCTCTGCACGAACCATATTACAAGGCGTGCCTCAAGGTTCGATTCTTGGCCCACTACTGTATACTGTATATACTTCAAAATTCTCTGAATTTGTTGAACATAGTAAAATGCATATGTATGCTGATGACACGCAGATTTATTGCTCATTTCTACCATCCGGGTTTGATCAGGGGATGAAAGACATCTCTAGTGACTTAAATAAAATATTTGATTTATCAACCAAACATTGTTTACTTTTAAACCCGTCGAAATCCTGTGTTCTTCTGTTTGGCAGAAAAGTTGACTGCGAAAATGTAAAATCTACAGTTCAAATTACAATCAATGGGTCAGTAATACCACTAAAAGAAAATGCCAAAAACTTGGGCCTTGTTATAGACAATAGTTTTAGATACAGGACTCATATAAACAAATGTATACAAAAAGCATACCTGAATCTAAAGCTTTTGTATCCACATAGATTGTATCTAACTAAAGATCAAAAGAAAATGCTGTGTGATGCTCTAGTGCTCTCCCAGTTCTCATACTGCTCAGAGATATACTCACCTTGCTTAGACTATGATTCAGCTGGAAGGGTGCAGAGAGTTCAAAACGCTTGCTTAAGATTTATTTATTGTATTCGCAAATTTGATCACATTTCACATAAATTAATAGACGCTAAATGGCTTAACATGCACAACAGACGCCTACTAAATACAGCTTCATTATATAATAAAATAATTATTAATCAAAAACCACCTTACCTGTATAATAAAATACAATTCCGAACCGATGTACATATTTAAACTTAAGACACAAGGGTCTTATTACACCGCCACAGCATAAAACTGCTCTCTTTCAACGCTCATTTCAATATAACATCAGCAATATATACAATGAAATACCATATTCGTTAAAAGAATTATCTACTACTGCCTTTAGAAAACATTACTTTAAATATCTTTTAGCAAAGAATTTGTAACATGGTGTCTCCTAATATAATACAGCTGGTTGTTCGTATTCATACGGCTTTGCTAGTTAACATTTTATTTAGAATTTAGTTTTTTTTTCTTAGTTAATGTAGGCATTAGTTGCATATAACTGCTTTTCTATAATTTCAAGGTTCAGTTGAAAAACAGTGTAACTGAACTGAACCTTGTGATTTTGGTGTGAATAGGCTAAATATTTTTGCCAATTATGTTGTGTATAACATGTATCTTCCACCAAAATAAATACTGTATTATTATTATTATTATTATTATTATTAAATGTGTCACCAACAACTCCTGTCCAAACTTTGATAGAAAAATGCTTGCGTATATGAAAGGCATCCTTGAGTTTCTTTACTCGGAACTAACAACTTATATTTTTTCTTTTATGTTAGAAATGTTTAATGCCATTTTCAAATGTAACGGTTTAGAATAGATGTTTGCTCGTTACGCGATATTTTTCAAATGTCTTCGTAATTACCATTTTTAGTAGATTCCCAAGGGCGTTGTTAAGTATATCCAAAATTGTTCGTCCTAGTTAGCTTTAAGTAACCCAAGACTCAATTATTATTGACATTAAGTAACAAACGACTTCCGTGATGGGACCGTCTCATGATTGAGATCGAAGAACTCAACGTTTCGCCCACTTTCGTAAGGGGCTTCATCAGGAGGAAAAAAGGCAAAAGAGCACGGTAACTCAACGTGTTAACCACGCCTGAGGCAAAACTCTTTGCAAGGGAAGGGACAGAAGAGCACGGTAACTTAACGTGTGAACCACGTCAGAGGCGAAACTCGACTTCGATCGGTTCTTAAAAAGAACAGGCGTCCTTATATCACATTAGGAGTAATAATACACTACTTGGGCAGTACAGCCGTTACAGATAATTAACACAAAGGCTTCCTTTAAGCGAATGTTTTACGCATCTTACCAATGTTGCCTGGTAAATTTGGTTTGAAAGTGAGTATTTTGAGTTTTGAGTATTGTGCTTTAATATACGAAAATTGTCGTTTTGCATCAGCACAATCAACGATTATTTTTTAAAATTTTGATAACAGCTGTTTTATTACATACTATTATAAATAGGAGAAAGATCAGCTATAAAAGTTTTAGTCAAATTACTGAGCTTATTTTTTTATAGAAATGGTGTTAAAAAACAGTATTAGTCAGTACAAAATTTCATTAAAATTTATAAAATTTGAAAGGTAATTTTATGTTTCGCAGAAATTTAGATCTGCTTCATCAGACATATAAATTAAAATCAAATAAGTTTTACATGAGTGCATTGGATCTATAAATAATTAAAATGACAAATTAGATTGGTGAAAGAATAAGGATCTCAGAAAGTTTACCTGTTTAAAACCATAACACTTGTATTACATTATACAATTTAAGTAAAAATTCTTGAATTTTTTTTATTGTTGTAATATGTGGTTTCAAAATTGATTTATGAATCATCTGTAAAAGAATAATTAAATATTATTAACCCTATAAATAAGCTCAGTAACTTGACTAAAACCTTTATAGCTGATCTCTCTCCTATTTCTAATAATATACAATCTACGATGTTGAAATAGTTATTTATGAATTTAGTGTGTAAACATTAGTTTTATGGCTTGAGTTGGGATGTTTTGGGACGACGCGTAGTGGAGACCTCAAAAAACCCGAACGAAAGCAATAATAGTTATTTAGCCCTCAAGTGTTAGAAGTGCAACTTTTTTCACAAGTGTGGAGGCTTATTAAACGAGGAGCACCTGAGTTTAATAATCCACACGCGTTACATATAAGCACGCTAACACGATTTGTCTATAAGATTTTTTAAAATTTCATTAAATATTCAGATCCAACCCTATTTTACATAGAATTTTATTTGCCATCATTTTAGTCAATTGCGTTGGTCAGTTCTGGTAAATACAACGACGCCTATAATTGGCCTAACGGTTGTTGGCTGAGTACTAATAAAAAAATAAATAAATAATTGAGGAAACGTCTATTCAAAATCGTTCATTCCTCAATTAAAAGCAAAATGGCACTTTTTTTCGCTGAGTGAAAAAAATGACACTTCACGCTCTGAAATTAATTTAAAAAAGCCTACTTTTTTAAATGAAATTTTAAAAAAACCTATTTACATATGTATTACATATTTACATACAATAGGTACTTTTTGGAAAACCACAAAGAAGGAACTGACACACGTTTTGAAGTAAGTAAACAACGTTCGCAACACGATATGATTTTTGACAACTTTAAAATTACGTAATATCAACCTAGTCATAACTACAGATGCTTATCATGTGAACCTTTGACATTGATTAAGATGTGTAAAGTGTCAACATCAAAGTTGAGAGTGCAAAAAAAAAATTTTTTTATTTAGTCTACTAAAGTGATTATGGTTTGTCCAAACGCACAGCGAGTACTGCAGGGATAAATGCTAACTGAAGTATTATTCGACTTTTTCCAGATATTTGAGGATGGATATCTTTAATTGTACGGTAATAGTATAGTACAACACTAGAATTTTCTTACAATTCGAGTTTTGCACTATACCCATTTCATCTACTACCAACCATTCAATAAGAAGTTGCACTTTTCGATCTGGATAAGTGTGATAAAAATTCATGACAATTTGAGTAAATGCTCATAGCATCGATGATGTTATTGCCATTGGTTACAATACTAGTTGGCCACGCCCTGCGACAGTAAATAGCTTTTACGCATGGCCGTGCATAAGAACACCCTTATTTTAAGTAGTGATATCTCATAGTAATGATTGGACAGTATATGTAAACTCAGTAATGTGAAAAATATTGAAAATACAATTATTAGTGATGCGGGGCACCCTAGGTGAATACATTTTAATACAAATTAAGGAGTTATTTATGGTTCTTACTATTTCCAGAAGTCTATGGTCCTTATGACTGATTAAAGACAGTGACCTTTCTTGAAGGTTAGCTTAGCTTTTATGTGTTACTCCGTTGGAGCAAAAATTATATCTGTGCTCTTCATATGAAACATTTAAAAATTGACGTACCTCGCACGCCTATGGTAAGATGCATACTCGAAGGGGTATCTCTTGAGGAGATCCTGCAGGTTTTCATCCGACGGAATCTTCTGCTTCACGCAGACGGTGAGGAGCGAGGCGCGAGTTGAGCAAGGTGAGTTTTGGTGAGTAGACAAGCAACTGAATAGGCTGCGGCGGTCGGTTTCCAAAGCGCCCAACCCCCGATCTGATATGCAGTATTGTTCGCGAATGTCCTGCTTGCTGTACAGCGGAGTTCCTCGTCTACCCCGAGAATGAAAGCGACCCATATTTTCATCTTCTGACTCATAGCTTAGCGCTGTATGTTGAATATCCGCCTGCAAAGAAACAATGGTTAGTTTTGAGCCGGACAATGCTGACATTGTGGAAGGTTCCCACAGGAGCTTCGACTAGTTATTTTCCGTTTACTTTAAAATGCTCGCATTTAGCATGTTCAGAATTTTAAAGGAATATGAGAGACCACCTTTTTCTAAAATAAACTATTTGTTTTGTGTTAGTTGTATTGCAAATAAAAATAATATGGTATAGTAGATGCATTCAGATAGAAATTGTTTATTTAGTCAGCTTTCTTAGAAAACAATATGATTGTATAGAATAGACCCCTTTAATTACTTTAAGCAAAAAACAATTAAAGAGTAATGGCTTCCTAAAGCTAAAATATAAGACTGTACACATTTACTAAAGGTGACAACATGGTATATGTGTCATGTCTAATAAATAATATAAAAAATGGTTCATGGGTCACTAATTGTAATGTGGATATTGTAGGCTATATTATATTGTAGATATAATGGGTGATAGGTCTAACTCCACGTATGGACTTTTACTCAACAGGGTTAGTAACGTTTCCCTTAGATCCTTTTGTACTGAACATGGTTTATTACCAATATAGTTTTCAAGAATTTACATTTTTCATTCTTTTTAAAAATCTTGTATTCGACTCCGCAAAATTATGAATTTTGCAATAAATCCTTTTCACTCATACTAACTACTCATTGTCAAGGTTAGACAGTTTTTTCTTTCAGTCAAAAATTTTGAAGTTATAACAACTAGTATTGACAATAATTGGAACAGCCCACTTTTTCTGAAGAATCTTGAAATGAGCAGCTCGTTTACCTTGCTTGCATTGTTTATTTTAATATTTACATATATAGAGAGTTTGTGTTGCACGCTTTTTCGTTGTTAATTAGGATTAATTGTTGTAAGTTAATACAACGAAAAGTGAAAGTATGGCCCTGTTCAGTGTGTGAAGCACTCGATTTGTATGTACGGAAATAAACGAAAATTCAATGGCGGTTGCGGGGAACTTAAAATCATTAGCACCATGCGCAGCCGCAACAGAGCACATCTGTTTGCAGCTTACAGTGTAAAAACGTATAAATTCGAGCTAAATAAAAAGCAGCTGAAGCCGCGCAGTAAATACAATTTTCTGCTTATCGTGTTTTTGCGCCACAAGTCAGTGTTTACACTTCAAGTAAGTGTCATTTTAATCGTGTACAGAGCAAGTACGCAATTGCTAATTGGCCAAGGTGTTTCGAGACATTCCGATTGTCTCGTAACGTGGTCCACTAGAGAGGCGCCAGAGCCAATAGCCAGGTACTTTCCCGTGGGGAAGTTCTGTACATTCAGTCATCCAAGGTTGGTGACGTAGGCCAGCCCAGTCCGCTGCACAACAGTTTCCAAGCCACGAGTTGAAGGTAACCTAGTGAAGTTATTTTCAATCCCGAAAATATGACCAGACCAGCTTTCTGTTTTTGGCAGACATTGACCTTTCTTAGCCTGGAGTTGAAGTAAATTGAGAGTTTCATGTGTACTGAGGTGAACAACAAGAGCAAATAATTTATAAAAACACTAAGGCGTAGGAGACGCCTCATTTCAATTTAACACCCTAACCGATGGGATATCCAACAACTAATTTCAAACTGCTGATACTAATTCTCTGTAATGCTGATGCCAAAGCTGCCGTCCATGAATATCTCCGTTTCCCAAATCGTAATCCTTTTTCCAATCGGACGGTTATTAGTTATTTTCGAATTTACTACGAAGCAATTTTCGTCTGCATCGTGTGGACGCATTTTCAAGCACCCCAAATGTTTTACCTGTTGCAGTTAGTTAACTTTGTGCTATTTCGGTTTCCGATTTTGAATGGTCAATAGGTTTTCTGTGCCTAGTGCAAATTTGAGTACAGAATTTCTTTGCACTCACTGTTAGGCGGATTTAATTTGAACGCGACGTTATGGAAACATTGTTTCCACGTTATGATGACGGATTAGTTTAGCTGCGTATCTGGAAATCAAAAGTTCTTCCATTAGCCTTAATCCTATCTATAGTGTAAATTACATGGTTAATTATACCCGTGTTTTCCGCTTTGGTGTCCGTTAAGTGAAGTTGTTTCAGATTATATATGTAGCTATCGACTATATTTTTGAGTTTAAGAGTTCTCGTCACTATCGTTGGTATACTTTTGTTGAACTAATAACTGATTGGTGTCCTCTGTAACTTGGTTTGATTATTTAACTTTTGTAAAAGAATCCTTTGCAAAAATTCAGAACAAGAATCTTTATAAAAAACTACAAGAAGGTAAATATCTAGTATTTCTATCGAGTGTATTTTTTGGCTTAGTTTAGATAGCAGCCTAAATACCGCAACTTTTATTAGGTTAAATAAGGTCGTGGTCGCATCTATGAAAATAAGTAGGTTTATCTGGAACCAAGAACAGGTTGATCTGAGATGTACGAGTAGAGATGGTTATCATTTGGGTTAGATCTCTTGCATAACCCAGAAGTGTGCTCATTATTTATATCACTCAAGACTCCAGGAGAGCCTAGTCCCAGTTTTTTATATGTAGGTACATATGGATTTGCAGTGATTCCTACTCGATTACCTAGCTCATCTCAATAATTAGTTTTAATTTTTACTCTTTTCGCCTACAAGAGGAAGGAAGGATTGTAATCGCAAAAAATCACCTTTCGAGATTTTTTCAAATGTTAACGTTTCAGGGTCCCTCGATGACGACAGGTTTTCTCAATTCTGTCTGTCTGCCTGTCTGTCAATAGACAGACGTTGACGGTATAACTTAAAAAACTATTTGTTGGAAGAAGACGATATTTTGTATGCTGATTATATATGCCTTCCTGGCATGAAACCGAGAAAATTTCGGTAAAATTTAAAAGGTGAGTACATTAAAAATAAAATGTTGCCGATTTGTGCTTTAACCCAAGAACTATTGCTTAAATAAAAGTAATATTTTGCGCATGTCTCAGGTTTTTACCCCTGCCAAAAAAGGCGTATTTTGAACCCAACATATGCACCTGAAAAATACATTTTTGTTTATTATTGCTTCAACTGAAAAATAGACAAAAGTGCAATTAGCACATAGCTCAGGCTTTATCTTTGTGAGGGACCCAGCAGATACAAGATAAATGTAAAAAGAGACAATCTGTGGCAACGCATAAAAGCGGTGCTTTTAATGGGACTGCATCGTAAACATTCGAACGGTCCCGTGTGGCGACGTGGCAAGAGCGTTCGTTCGAATTCCCAAGGTCTGAAGTTCGAATCCCATCGTCGGTAATGCTGTTTATTTGAAAGTTGATGTAATTCGCATTGTGAAGTGTGTCCTATTGTTTCAATATTATCAGAAACATTAAGATATTTGCAAACCTAGTTTTTTAAATTTTTACAATTGTTTGGTGTCACAACGGCCACTTGCGAGGAAAGTTCTGAGTAATGCCCTTTACAGATTTTTATTAATGTATATACACAGAAGTTGAAATGAAGCATTTCTGGGCCAGAAATTGTTTTAAATTGTACTCAGAATTAAATCAAGTAATTGAATATTTTGTGTACATTCTAGAAAACATTTGTGTTATGCACGGCAAATCTGGTGATATACCCAACATAGGAAAATTCGTAATTTATGTTATAAACAAAACGAAGCTATGCAAAAGCCATGTTGATATTTGGCTACATTTACCATAAGCGTTTCCGCATGTTGCGGTTGCTGCCATACATACTCTATACTGTGTACAGACACAACATATATAAGTGGATATGTATGTTATTTTTAACAAAATGATGGCAATTACTTTATTTTTTATTGTAGGATTAACCAGTTCCACAATATACACTATTATTCATGATTGTGATATTTCATACAAATAAACATATAAGGTTAACTTAAGAAATATACGACCACTTGACGCTTGCTTGCTTTCAACCGATTAGATCGTATGGCAACTTTTGGCCTAATATGAATATTTCGATAGCCTATTTGGTGATACATTGCGCTGTTATCGAAGAACTTCGTGGTGGTTGTTTGAAGGAATCGTTTTATTGTTTGTATTCCAGGTTCATGCTAGATTTGCTGGTTAATGATAAACTATGATGCGTTTGCGGCTATTCTAGGCACTTTATTATGAAAAACTTTCATATTTTTAATATTTGTCTCTGAGGTTGTACCCAAAATGGACAAGCATATGTTATTAATGATCGCAGTAAGGCTCGATACAATAGTAGTGTGAATTCAGTGTTCAGGAAACTTTTCCTGTTAATTAGGGGAAAAACGTGAGCAAGCCTTGCGTAAGCTTGGTTGAGTGTGTTGTTAATGTGCCAAATCAGCCGGGTATCTAAAAATATGCCTAGATATTTGACGCTAAGATTTTATCTGTCAATGGTATTTTCGTGCCACAGATATAGATTCAGCGTATACTTTTAATGTGTCTAAGGGTAAAGATTTTATTAGCGCACTTAGAAGAATTGGTAGTTATCATTTTGTAAACCAACTAGAAGCTATATCTAATAATTGTTGAAGTTGCATACCGGTTATTGTTATATCATCATTTTACTATAATTACAGTATCATCTGCAAAAGTGTAAATTTTACTGACGCCCTAATGTGGTATGTCGGAGATGTATATGTTGAACAGTGTGGGACCGAGTATACTACCGTGCGAAACTCCAGCAAGAACTTTTTTTGAAGACGGAAACGAATTATTCAGTCTTACGGCAAATGTGCGACTGTCCAAGAAAGAGGATAATGTAGACTTTTGTTAAGACCAGCTTAAAATCTTGCACTTGCATTTTAAATAGCCGCGCTTTCTCGCATGGTTTATTTCAAATCTTGGCAATTCCGCGCTTCCTTTTCAAATTCAAATTCCGACGCTTCCCGCTCGTTCTAGTATGGTGCAGTTTTGATCGCTCACACGTATGCGACTTGGCCCAGATGGCCTCTCACGTCACGTCGTAAAACCGAGTCTGGTGATTTAGTCCCGCCTTCAACAAACTCATTGCCACCTTCTTATCACGGCTTACCGCTTTTTGGCTTGAAGAAGTTGTTGTACTATTGTATTAGAGCGAATCGGTTGCATGAGTGGAACAAGGCAAGCAAGCAAAAGCGCCCTATACCCTTCTTTCTACCGACTACGTCTTGAGGCATTAATTCAGACGCAGTGTTACGAAGTGGTTGAACTGTGTTAACTCTACGGGACTTCGGCCGCCGTGGGGTGTCTTCAAAATTAATATGAACCCGTTGTTCGTATGCTTCTTGTAGTGTGTTTCGTTGTAAGAGGCTCATCGTCTGAAGCTATTACCGTACGGTTGTGTGTGGTTGAACTTCCCTTGGCGATTGTGTGTTATGGCCGAACAAATCTTCTCCGTTGTATTGTATCAATTAACGCTTTAGCGGATTTCCACGAGAGATGTTTTTCGACGTGCCAAATCTAGGGAACTGTGGTAATTAGGTGTCGTTTTGTCTTCTTTCATATGCTTGTCACTACAAGGACCTTCATGTAAAAGGCGGCCTTTTGGGAATTCGTTTGATAACGTCGTTTCGACGGCTAGCAATCTGCACTGTCCTTTAACCATCTGCAGAGACCACGACGAGACGGTGAGACCTTTCGGCTGCATTAATCAGCAACACCGCCGGACTTCACTCAAGTACTGTGAACTATTTGTTTTTTTCCATTTATGTAATTTTAGGACATTTGTGCGACACGCTTGTGTTCAAATTATAGTGACGTAATGTATAGCTGGAAATAGCCATATTTGGAACCGACGCGCGTAACCTACTTTTAGAACATATTGTCATTGTTGCGTCATATCATTCAGAATTTTTGTGCGGCTTGTTCACCACTGTTGTTTCAATGTAATCAATTATAAAATTACTAATCCCATTTACAACTATTCATGTCAAACATTTACTTACATACTTACGTTTTAATAGAATTGAATTCGTTACAACTCCCTCGACTTTTATTTAACATATGTCTTTATGTGTTTATGTACATGTGATCTTCTTTTCTTGCGTGTATTAATTGCAAGATGTTTGGTGAGGCTAGCAAGCGAACCATGGTCGGTCGTCAAACAGTCGGAATATCGCACAAAACCGTTGAAGTGAAGCGTCGGCCCTCTGACTTCAAATTTATATGAGGGCTGGCCGAAAAGTTTCTCCCCCATTCTGTCAATAAAATTATTGGCATTCATTGTTGCCCTCATTTTGATTACAATCAACCGCTATTGTAACAGCATCTCGCTCTGAAACACGTCGTGTTGATCTAAACCCCCCTCCCCGAGCAATAGCCGGTCAACCGTCTTTTATAGCGAGTTGAGGCGTGATTAGAATGAGCTATGCCGTTTTGAAAATTAACTTTTAGACTATTTGCAAAGTGCTTTATGGTTGTAAAAGTCGTTTTGAGGTGTAACACTTTATATAGTTGGAAATATTCAAATGAAGCAGTTTGTATATTAATCCGTCCATCCATACTTTATCAAACGTCTTGTTAATATCTAAAAAAGCTATAGTTGTATAGTAGTACATTGTTTATGCTCGAGCCCGCGCTCTATTATTTCGGAGATTCGTTGAAGTTGGTGTGTAGCTTAATATCTCTTGCGAAAACAAAAGTGTAGGAGGAATATTATTGTTGCCCTCTAACAAAATGGGTATTCGATGATTAATAACTTTCTTGAATAATTTTGATAAATTACGGAATAAGCTGATGGGACGGTAATTACTGCAATCTTTGGCGTTTTTGTCTTGTTTAGGGAACTTCACTAAATGAGCATGTTTCAATTTTTTGGGAAAGTGACCAATTCGCAGAGAGGCATTATATAAGGTGACAAAATACGCTACAGCTTTTTAGTAGTTTTTATTACGATATTGGAGATAAAGTCGTACCTTGGATCCTTTTTCTGTAGATAATGAATTCATGTGGGATGAGAGTTTTTGGAAAGTTAGTGGAAAATCAAAATCGTTGCTGACTGAGTAGTGCGGCTCATTGTAAAGAATTACCGTGTCAAAAAAGTGTCTGTTCTCATCGGAAATTGTACGCACGAAAGGTTTTTTCAAGTGGTCAGCAAAAAGGGTACAGTTTTTGTCGTCTGTCGAATAACGGCGGTTGTTGGCTATTATGTTGGTATGGTTGCCCGTTGTCTTGTAATACGCTTTGCAGTCTTCCACATTCCAGGGTCGTTCGGTTCTAGACCGCTTATATGCTTTTTATAACTATTACTTCTGTAATTATCCAGCTCTCCTCGAATGCGTCGAGTAATGTTGTTTAGCACATTTTTTACTTGAGGCACTCTGGTACTTTGCCACTCTCTTCGTAGCCTACTCTTCTCTAGAATAAGATCTAAAATATATACCAGAGGGATACTAAAATTTGTTTTTCTTATGAGTGATTAGGGAATAGTAGCAAGACTACAGTCGTAATGTTTCAAAGTTAGCGTCGATATCTAGAATATTATTGATCGAATAAGGATTAATTAAGGAGTAGTTCAAGTTATCTTGGAACTTTATTAGTATTGGATGACTCGTTCTGGCAATAGCAGTGTTGGCTATATTAATTACCACCGGTAAATGATGGCTTATTAAATATTGTTTGTTCTAAGGGGTGAGGAAAGTTTTTTATAACAACAATATCAAGGATATCTGGCTGATGGTCGGATCGATAGGGGGACGTAAGTGTGATAGGTTGGAGGTAGTATTTGCAGTTGAAGATTAGTTCCTATATTGTTGAACAACAGACCGCTGGGATTATTTACACGGCAGCCCCAATAGGTATGCTTGCTGTTTAAATCGCCTAATAAAAGAGTAGGCATTCCTTCTTCGAACATGTTGATAAAATCGAGCTAGTCTAGTCGTTTACTGGACTGCTTGTAAGCGGATATAATTTTAATGGGTCTGTTATCGATTGTCACACATGCGGTAAGGGTTCAATGTTTTCGGTGGTAGTATTATCCAAAACATTAAACACATATTGATTTTTGATAAATATCGCCACTCCCTCGTTGGAGTTAAAATGTAATAATGTAATATTTTTGGCCCACAGTAATTTTTGGTGTGACCATACTTTTGACAGTTGTGACATTGCGGCATGTGCTGTGGTTTTTTCTTATTTCCACACTTGAGGGGTCTAGATGCAAAACTCAATAAGTCCACGTTACCTGTTTTTTCAGAAGGTGAAAAAAACGTTTAACTCTGAAAACGTATGCTTTAGTTTGCTTTAGTTATTTTTAGCTTATGCTCCATACTTCCGAAATCACTTTTCATTAACTGAATGAACGAAGTTGGGCTTAAAGGCATTAAAAATTAAAAAAAGAAATTGGAGATATTGACTTTGGCTGCCAAGCAAGGGAGTTATAAAGTTTTGCAAGAAAATTTTATTCAAGTTCAGCAGAAAAATTTCTACAAAGAACAATATTCTAGCTTATAATAATTTAATGGTATGGATTAAACAGAAAAATATTTTTTTGAACATAATTAAAAAACTTACTATTAAATTAGTAATAACTAATTTATTTTGTGGAAGGTAAGAAACATAAAAAATCCTTAAATATTCAAGTCCGGAACATCGTCCAGAAATTCACAATTTTCTTCTGTTTCTTCTATATTATTATCCTCACTATCATCTAGACGTGACGATAGAAGGCTAAATTTTTGTCTTCCCTCCAATCTCCAAAATGAGCGGTAAGTAGGGCTTCCACGTTGTCCTTCTTATCCCCTTTTACTGTGTTTCCCTTTTTAATGATGTCGGGATTCAGCATTTTACATACTTTTCCTTTCTTCTTTATGGTTTTGGCTATTCCTATATTGTTGTTGTAGGAAACTTCTCCTCGAACAAGGATCCTGCCTTTATCCGTTCTCTCCAAAATGATACGCTTAGATGGCTTAAATTGGAAATGCCAAGCGCCAATGGTTTTAAGTACTTCGTCTCTTGCAGTTTTCCAATCAGCTACTTTCATATTATTATTGCTTCCTACGTTTATAACTCTACCGTGGTTTTCTAAAATTTGAAAGTATTCCTTTGGGAGAAGAATAGTATCTTTTGCCTTTATTTGCTTCTCTGCATTTCCAAATACTCGGTCTGATGGTAAAAACGAGTGACCCTTTACAGGAAATACCAGCTCCATTAAATTTATATGTCTCGGGGCATCACACAGCCACCTACCACTTATAGCCACAAGAATAGAGTTTTTATTTTGTCCGCTACATCCGTCACAGAAAAGTCGTATTCTTCTGATTTCCTCATTGTAAACAACTGATTGCAGAGTCGAAAACGCAGGATGCAATTTCGTTGGATCCTTTCTCAAACTCATTTTCGGTCCAGCAATAAGAACGTACTGCACTGGGATTTATTTTACCTTTGGAAGATCCCTTCACCACAGTGAAATTATACAAGTAAATCTGCCTACTATAATAGGTAGCTTGATCAGGTATTTTGGGTAGCGGCTGATTATTTTGGCAATCGAAAGATAAAGTTAGTAGGTCATCTGATTCTTCTTTAAGAAGATTATAAAATGCCTGTGCCCTTAATTTATGCACTCGTTTTTCCGTCATTAAAGTGAGCTTTTTGGTGTCATTCGATTCTCTCTTTAATTTTCCTTCCAACTGCAGACACGTTGAACACACATCCGTCTTTGGAGATCCAAAACCCAAATTATAATTATTATTAAAAATGCTTCTAAAATAACTTTCTTTTACAGCTGCATCTTTATTATCGTTCGTAAACATTTTATAAAGTTTTCTAATGTTGAGGTCTGAGGGAAGTACATCCGATTTGCATTTTGTGATCTGCAATAATGGGACTCTACACATTTGAGTTTGCTTATGAAATTCATTACACACAGCTTTTTATCAACAAACCTTTTTGAAGTATAGTCACCACCTCGTTTTTCAGCTGGCATTATGCCATGTTCACGAAATTGTTTTACTATTCTGAGAATTCTAAATAATGATATATCGAGTACTTTTATAAAAGCTTTTTGACAAACGGGTATCATTGCTTTAGACCGACTACGAATACAATACTGTACTTGAAGGGATCTAGGAGCTTTCGTACTGTTTTTTGGTCTACGCCTTTTAATTTCCTTTGCCTCACAATGCTTTAAAATAAAATTATCTTGGGAAATCTTACTTTTGTGGCTGTAGAACGCATCATGAAAGTCCTTTATATCACTCATTGTTAGTTGATTGCATCTCCAAAGTTTGTTATTGTGTTCACATGACGTTGGTAGTTCAGGTAAATTAACAGCCGAGTACCTATCAAATAAAATTCTCTTAAAAAACTCGTTATTTTTATTTAATCAACAAAGTTACCTTTTTGTTTTTGCTACCATTCTTTTCCACTTCTCCTTATTTACCCTCCGTTTTCTTGGATTTTTTGTTGGAGTTACACTAATCTCCATTTTAAAACACTTGCAGAACTTAGTAAATATTAGTTTTGACGTGCAACATCAAGAAAGAATCGTTTACAACTGATTAAAATTAAATTTACCACATTTAACACGTGTTCGAATGGAGAGCTCCAATTGGCTGGAACGGAGTTATTAAGTTATGCTGGTAAACTATCATTGGAGTTATCAAGTTTTGCAACCAAAGCGTACTTTTGAACACGTTTTTCAATGGGATTTATTGAGTTTAGCTCCAAAACGATCTTGCCATTCGACGAGTTAGAAAACTTTACATAAGATGGCGTCAAAATCTCATTTTACAAAAAAATGGAGTTATAGAGTTTTGCATCTAGACCCCTCACTTACTTTACACCTTTCTAGATATTCCAGTTTGAGTATTTCGCTACCCTTTTTTTATAGCTGTTAGAATAATAGCGCATACTGGTATGAGCTGTTTTTATCTGTTCAAAAAACGTGTCACACTTTCAGTGGGAAGTTTAATTCTGCAAGCTCTTCTTGGATATCCTGCTAGCTGAGAGATATTGGAATGCTTTTAATGACTACCGACAGTGGTTTATCATTCGGATATTGGAATGAATGGTATGGTATCTTGTTTTCTTTATAATACATCCCAAGCCTTAGCCATAGCCATAGCCTTCTTGTAAAGTCACATTAATTTTAAGATAGCCGTTTTTAGGTTCAGTTGTAAAGAAGTCCTTGATTTTTTTTATATCTCTTATTATTTCTTTGTGATTGACAGCAGTAGCTTTATGTAAGAAAATAGGTGGTATTCTTCTTTTGTGCAAGGTTTAGTTTTGTTTTCGCAATTACCGAAGCTGGATGCCTTATCTGTAGGTGCCTTGTTTTCAGTAACCTGTGGTGTTGATAGTAACTGGTATCGATTTTGTTTCGTTAAATTTTCTCCAGTAATATCTTTTTTGAACAGCATTTATTGGGGGAGATAATTCATCCAACTGTTTTTTAGATGCGTTCGTCATTGGAACTACCGTACTTGGTCCGTGTATAGGACCAGGTACCACAATGAATTTTCGATAAGCAGCAGTAAATTGTTATGGTAGAATAAATGAAATGTTTAAAAACCACCGCGCGATAGCAAGTTCAAAAGTTAGCACTGTGACATACCTGAAATCATCTGCACCGCACGAGTATCAGAACTCAACTCAAAGGCAAGTTTATTATGTAACAATGCTACAAGAGCTTTAAATTTAATAGGTTAATTTAGGAAAAGTTACTTACATAGTAAAACGAGTGCATGTATACCAAACATAAAACCGGAAATATCAACAAATGTATAAAGTGAGTGTAAATTATTGGTTTGTATAGACTCAGAAAAATATAAGTGTAATGATATTTTATACAGAAAGTTAATTATTATATATTCACGATGAGGACCGTTAATAATTACATGGAAATCATTATTTGAAGAAATCTACGTATAAATACTTGGAGGATAACACTATCCTTTCTGTATGTAAACTATTATTATATGTAACTGAATACCTTCAAGTTAAATGTAAGTTGGCTTTTCTTGTTGCTGAATCACAACAGAAGTTTGTGATAATTTGGTGTATCTGCATTTAAATAAATGTGGTCAAATGTCAAGCAACAACGAATTAAACTAAAGTGACGAGAATTAAATTCACAACCCACATAATCTAATTTACTGCAGGATTCATTAACGGTTTATTTATCTGCAATCGTTTGTATGGCGCATAGAAATTCGGTACTCCGCGAAGCGTGTTGAATAATATATTTGTAGCGTCTGTTGTATAAATGCTGGAAAGTTAAGAAAAAATACAGTAGATTAGAAAAACTACCAGAATATGAAAAAACATAAATTTAAAAAAATGATGAAAGTAAAGAAATTAGAAGAAAGTGCCAATGAAGCTATTGGTCAGAACTATATGGTTTTGAAACAAAATATAGGATTGTAACGATCGTGGGGCTAGGCCGTCGCCCCAGAAATATGACTCAGCGTCCCGTGCGACAGCATTGCAGAACGACCTTGGAGGCAGCTGCATGAGATGGCGTGAGTCAGTCTTCCAGAACATTCCAGAAACGATCTTGCGCATGACACGTCAGAGTTGCCAGAAAGGTCGAGCGAACTCTAGACGTTTTCCAGATGGAACTATCTGGCAATATAAATACTGGCGAGCGGGAATAGCTGGCAGTTCTCCCGCAGTTCTGAGTTCAATCGGAATTCGCGTAGAGCCGTGTAGAGCTCCCACATAAATAGAAGCCCGTGTGTACATATAACTATTGACATAAATAACCATATAAATAGAAATCAATCGTTAGTGTTAAGAGTGAAATAAATAAATAGTTGAAGTTTAACCAGTGTAAATATTAAATAAATGTATCGATAGAAATAGTGCCTGTGCTAGTTTAAGTAATTTGTAATCGGCTTGATAATTCTCGTGTGTTTGTAAATAATAATAATCAATCCAATAGTTGTAAATAAATGTTTAATACAAGAAACGTCGTTATAATTTTTAAACAGCCCGAACGCAAAAACAACAGTATGATCAAAAATTATTTTCATCTAGTATGAGCATGGAATACTTCCTAATTTATGAATGCAAGTATAACTCACATAAAAAGCAAATGTCAAGTTTGACATTTAAGTGTAAATGTAGTTGCATTAATCAATTAGGAAGTATTCTATGGCTATACTAGATGAAAATAATTTTTGATCATACTTTATTTACGGTGCTTATAGTCAATTGATTTAAAGGATAATCTTAATCATATTGAGTAAAAGAATCAGTTCTTTAATGTTTAAATGCGTAATTAGTTTTTGTTTTATAAGACCTTAATTTAATCATGTTTTTGATTGTTTCATCTAGGCCAGGGGTGGCGAACCTTTATTCATCTACGTGCCATTTTTTCTAAAGAAATGTTTAATGAGGCCATGACGTGCCATCAAACAATCTTGACTTAGTGATTAATGGGGAAAAAATAAAACTAAATACTATCAAATTAAAACTTTTTATTTGCAACAAAAAATATACATTTTGTACAGCAATAGTGACGTTATGTTTATTTAAATGAAAGAAAAAATTTGTGCGACTTCTACCGTTGCAAATTAGATGCTAAATAAGTTATAGTAGCTCCATGCTTTGTTACTCTTAGCAGAATGCAAGCTGGACTGGATTCTTCTGAGAAACGGCTTCTAAGCGAGTCTTTAATGTTATTCATTTCTTAAAATAATGACTCACAAGCATAGGTAGATGAAAATATTGTTAAGATAGCAAAAGCCAGCTTCTTCAGACTGCTAAATGTGTCTGGAATTGAATTCCACGTTTCCATAATTTTGATATTGGCATTTTTACTTATATTACCTGATACATGTAGTCTTTCTATTTCATTTAATTCCAACTCTTTCCTTGTTTCGAAAAATGTTTGAACTAGACTGGAAATCAATCAGCTGCATTTCAATTTATTCAATTTCCAACCAATCAAATTTGGCCAAGTTCAGTTTATCAAGTGAAGTTACATCAGGATATACTATAATAAATTTCAGTGCTTTCGAAAATTCTTTAGACTGAGAAAATCTTGTTGAAAATTCTTTGATTGAAGAATTAATTACCGAATTAAACTCTTCAGTGACTTTTGCTTGGTCTGGTTTTTCATGTAAATCCAAATCTCTGGAGATTGTTTTCAAGTTTGGGAAATACTTGTAGTTTTTGGTAACAATATCGTTACTGAAAACTTGCAGTTTAGCTTCGAAAGCATAAATGAGATCTATCATAACAATAATTGTTTTATTTGCGCCTTGAAGCTTCATGTTCAATCCATTGTTAAATATAAATTGTTTTGATTAGGTACCTAAATTCCTTAATTACTGCCGTGCCTAAATTATTTTGTGGCGTGCCATCAATGGCACGCGTGCCAATGGTTCGCCACCCCTGATCTAGGCTCTTGTTGACCTCCTAATTCATTTCAGATCTTTACCCATTGATGTGTGAATTTTACATATTTTGCCACCCACATGCCCATATGTTTATTCCGGTGTTCCTTCTTCTTCTCATTCTTTTTGCTATGTTTTGTTATTTAAATTTTCTTCTAATTCAATTATTGTTTTCTCTATTTCTGACTTCGATGATCATCAATTTCTTATTACTACCGTTCTTGATTTGAATATTTCCATGTTGCATTTTTTCCATCGAACAGAAGCATTAATTCTCAAAACTATAATGAATCAGCAAGCTTTTATTTTCATACGCAGCCGAAAGATAAAATAGTTGAATTGAATGGAATTCTGTTGTATTTTTGGTCGTATATTTTTGCAAAAGGTTGTTATCAAATCTCGAATGTCTTTATAAATAGATGTTACCTCCAGCTTATCAGTTAAAAAGGTCTGTAACCGAGAGTCACTACACAACCACTACCTATTTGTTGTGTTTCTAGTCTTCACAATTGATGCACTGTCAAATACACAGAGTAAACAACTTAAGTTTAGAAGTATGTAGTTTGTTAATTTAGGGTTTGATTGATGTGTATGTTGCTAAACAAATCCTTAAAAGAATTAGTAAAATATATAATTGTAGGAGTACACTTTTGGTTGTGAGTAATAAAACGGTGACAAAAGATGTAGTTTAGGCACTTATTTTTTAGCGATGATTTGCGACCCCTTTGCCAACAACTGTGCTGTAAATGTAAATATTTTAATTTAACATGCACTCACTTGTCGATTTACTTGTAACGCCAGCATCTGCAGCAAATTATAAATGCGACATCAAAAATTTATTTAATTCGTACGTTGCTTCTTAAGGCGTAATCGGGCGTTACATATATCAGGCGCTCCAGTTAGTAATAACAAATCGCGCACCCGCTATGCGCGAAGACACGAAGAAGCAACCTCAACGCGGCCTCCCACTCAATGGTGCCCGGAACGGCTGCTCCGATAATGCCCTTCAAAGAAAATAAAAGCAGGTTTCTCGACCATTTTAAAGCACTTGACTTTCCTTTCCTCCAAATCCTCTCCTGGCCCTAGACTGTGACAGTGCCTACTGTCTCCTAAGGTAAACCCCGAAACCTGATCGTGCCTTAGATTGTGACAGCGCGTACTGTGTCCTAAAGCAACTTATTGATGAATAGAAACTACCACAATCCCCGTCCCCTACCCTACCGGAATCAACGAGGCGATTATAATTTTATAATCAATTTACCTGAAGGTTTAGCATTGCACGTCCATCGACGTTTTAGAAATCTTTGTCCTCTAAATTGTTTTTTAAAACGTAAAATAAGGTAATTTTTCCTTTTTTCCACACTAACGTCGGGGCATTTGTACATATGAATCAGTTATTAAACCTATGTGGACATATGGAACTGATGTGACATTAAAAACTTGAAAACGTGATGTGGTACTTTTGATATATTGTTTCTTTCACTGATTTGTGCATGGCTTGTGAATCATTACAGATGAATGTATACGTAAATCACCAGCCCCAAGAAATTTGAAAGATTTTATTTTGTTTACCCTTCATCAATTTCTTCTCTTGTTACAGACGTATTTTTAAATTATAAGTGCTGTGCCCGTCTGCTGGTTCCACTGTCCCGATATAATTTTCGGAAGTTATCCTTACTTGTTCCAAATGCACTAACTGAACTACAAAATTTAAATTGGAAAACTAAAGTGTATAATTTTACCGTAGACCAAATTTTCCGGCGAGTCCGGAAATTCAGTCTCAACGTGTCGAGATCGTTATTTACTCGCTTTCTCTTAATTATGCAACGCGTTCCATCTGTCACTTATAATTATGCGTAATTTATTAGGTTTCCAAGCTGATACGGCTAAAATTTCGCGGGGATTGTTTACGTCTCCGCAAATGCAATTTATATGGGCGTAATTAAAACCGATATTCAGATCCGATCGATCTCTGTACAGCGCTGCAGAACCCAGAATTTTTGTCAGACGAGCTCTTAAACGTGTCGCTGTGCCATGGGGCCCGGATTTTCTCATCTACTGTGCGTAATTAGCGATTCCGCGCCGGATAATGTTCCCTTGGAGGGAAGAAGCCGATTTACATTTCTGAAGGGGTTCATGCTGCCAGCCATTGTTTCCCATGCAGGATGTCGCAGTTTTTCACTTTTACACAGTCTGTGTTTTTGTTGTACGTTGTACAAATTAAATGCTGCGCAGTGCGAAATGGAAATAGATCGCACGAGAATGAGGCGTGTTGCAGGAAAGCACCGAAGTCCTGACACAGCGTGTAAGTTACAAGCTCAACTGCTTCTAGCATGTTCAGCAGCTATCGATTGCAGATGCGAAATCTAAAAATTTTGTCTCGGTGATGTATGGGACTCTGCAAGCCCTGATATAAGCCCATTAGTTACGCTAAATGTTCTGGTGCACACTCGATTTGAAGCTAATCATTTGGTTGAAACGTAACTGTAACGGCTTTTAAAGCCGACCTACCCTTCGACCGCTATAATGCAGCACTTGAGAATGAATATGTCTGCAGGGGCTTGACTACGGCGTTTAAAGTTTCATTATTTAGCGCGGGTCATGCAGGGACGTTGGTGGGAGTAAACATCAACAACCATGTTCATCCATTCATTAAATGTTAGTCCTTGGTATAATGTGATTGGGCTGTTTCTGCACGACGGCCGGTGTAAAGCACATCTTAGTAAGTTGTATACTCTGCTTTGAAAACTAAAAATAACTAGTCGCAGAACGTGAAGCAGGGTGGTATAACAATAAAAAGGTAGTCGTAGTCAGCAAAATAGTGGTTTTATTAATTTAGTTGAAGACTGTTTAATCTCAAATTAAACAGATTTAAATTTATTTTCCAAATTTAAGAAATACAGTTCAATATGTTTAAAAATGCAAAATAGCAGTGCAATGCACTACAGTTGATGAAAGTTCCAGCCGTTGCATCTGCCTATTTAGCAGAATTGCAAAATGTAACGTATAGCGACCTTGTTAAATGCTGACCGTTGTTATGTCACTTTATAGCGACCTAGTAAGAATAAACACTTTGCACTTTGAAATAATGCGATTTTTAGAACTAAGCGAAATTTATATGTATATATATAGACCAAAATTTTTATAATAAAAACAATCGGCATTAAGTGTTTGATTCATTAACATCGAGGTGCTACCCTTCCAAGCCTAAAATTTTGAAGTATGAGGCTGCATTGCATGGTAGTTACGAAATTATAACGTCTCTCTGAGTGGCCTGACTAGTTTGTCTTAAAACACGGTTGCAGTCTCAACCGTGTACTCAGAATTAACAGGAATGAACCAGCCCAAGTAAAAGAAACCTGTTCAGCCTCCAAGCAATTCTGTTCAAAGACCTCATAGACAAACACAAGAAAATCCAATAGTTAATTTGACTTTGCAATGCAGTATCAGAAAGATAACTCTTTATATGGATTGAAAACCCATTGAGGTGGCAGCATGTGGGTAATATATTCGATAATACTGTGATTATATGGGGTAGTACTAAATTTTTATACAAAATTTTGATATCAAATTATGAATTTCTATTCTATACGACGTAACAGGGTTTATGAATTGAATGTTCGTCAGCATGTGCCTCATTCGGTAGTTCAATGAGCCAGGAGCTCGTTACTTTGTTTCGATCGATTTGACTAAGAACACCTTGGATAAATTATGTATATAGTCTCTAACATTATTGGAACTAAACTGTATACTAATACGTTTGTGCGTTATAACAATGAAAAAACAGATTTTATAAGGCAATGTGTAACGGCTGGGTCTTGAACGCCTATACAGGTTATCAACCTGTCTAGCACGTCAGTGGAGGTCGGCGGTCGTCTGCATCGATGCTGCACTCGGAGGTGCTGCCTGGAATCAAAATTTAAAACCAGCCAGCCTTAATTTGTTATTTATGACGGAGAGACCATATGCAGTTATTTATGGCAATTTGCACCGCTAGCACCAATTTTCGGCTATTGAAGTGTAGTTCAACGACAACCTGTTATTGTACCAGGAAACGTCGTGGAGTGATCCTGGTGGTTAGAAGGGGGCCTCTGCACGACTTAAGTTTTATATTTAATTAATTACTATGGCGATTTTGCTTAAAACGTGCTTATCACACTGCGATCGGATCAATTGTAGATGGCCTCGGTGGGGCCTTAAAGTGCCCTTTGGACGCGTAATTACGGAGCTCTAACCCGGCTGGGGACCTTCACTACCGAGAATCACCGAGCCGAAGGGGTTGTTGTTTTAGAGGCATTCTCAGGTGGCGATAGCGGCGAACCGCGTGAATGATTTAGGCTTAGAAGTTTAGGAAGGTCGTTAGAGCTTTAAAGCGATCCTTCTGATAGGTCTCTGGACTTAAGTGGAGTCAACTGACTGGGCAACGTCTTTTTATACTCTTCTGGACCTTTCAGTATCTGGAACATCTTTTGAAGATAACTGGACGGGGATGCGTTGTAGTTAGGTGCTCGTAAACTCGAGCTTTGTTGCGCCTTTGTACTAATGACCAATTTTTAGCGCATAAATTCTAACCTATTACTTATGTGCAATACACCAATTTATACTGGCACAAACGTCAGAACCTCCATTATTTCAGTAGAAATATCTGAATCAACACTATTTGATAAAGATACGATAAATGGCTAAATTTGTTGAACATAATATTTCATATACATTTTACCAATTTTACTCGCATCAAATGAAACGTTATATTGTCCACAATTACCACACAAATACTATGCAATTTAGGGGAAGCAGTAATCAGCTGATTCTTTCATTGCTTACTAGAATTTGGTTTTCGATCTCGATGAATTCCGAAGAAACAATTTGCAGGTGAAAGCTGTGAGAACTGTCTCTATTGAGCCATAGTTGGCATGAATTGGTCTTATACTAATGGCTATTGCTCTTATTCAGCACTTCAGTACGGTATTAACGTAGAAAAATTGTATTAAGTACTTGTTAGTAATTTAATATATAGTTGAGGTATTTATTACATATACAGGGTGCTGCAATAATGGCGTATTAAAAGAAAAAGTTCTTTGTGTTATATTTCTGAAATTATGGGAGTACAAAGTTTGATTATTAATTTCTCTAATATTCAGCATTAGGATAGAACAACATTATCCACAAAATGTAAATAATTTTGTCATTAACGAACAGAAGCTGAAGACATCTTAAAATTCAGAATTAAAAAAAATCTTCAAGAATATAACACAAAGAATTTTTTTCTTATATGTGTTCAAGAATAATAGTCACTGTTATGGCACTTTAAAAATTGACTCCGTCACTGGCTTGGTTGGGTTAGCAGACCGCGAAAATCGTCTCGCGCTAAATTTAGGCAGTCATCATCGACAAGAGAGTTTGTACGTGATGCGAGCGGTATAGTTCCGTACATGTAGATGTTTAGAAAATAACTACTGTGCCAATTTTGTAGTATTACGATCTTTGTCGAATATTTCCAGCTCTCAAATGGCATCTTATCAACCTGAAATTCCGAACTCGTGTCGTTTTAGTGCAGTGGAATTTTATGTCAATCCTTTATCGAATCAACACCTTGCATATGGAATAGAAGCCTGGAGTTATACAAAAAACAACATAAGAAAAATGGAAAGAGCCCAGAGAGCCCATGAGACCGTGTAAGAGATCCGGAGATAAGCCATCAGACAAAATTTATTGATATAACACAGAAAATGGCACAACTGAAATGATCCTGGGCTGAATAGATTGGCGTCCTAGGGAAAATTTCCAAGGGAAGCTAAACGCAGTGTGGGAAACCCAACTACACGATGGAGAGACGATGTGGTAAAAATAGCACTTACGAGATGACAACAAATGGCACAAGACAAACATAAGTGAAACAACAAGGGGAAGGACTACATCCAGCAGTAAATGAACATAGGCCTATCGTGATCTCACTCTGTGTATCGACGCGCTGTATGCCAACAAAACACTAGATAACCTCTCGCTACCAGCATGTAGATCAACGCTGATAGCTCGTTGTCAATTTTCCAACTGCCGGAATTCATGTACCCATCGTCATTCTCAAGTTGTCGATTTGGATTTCATCAAATCCCGGTCGTAAACTACGATCTGGTCATCCCGCCCGCGATTTTTGACGAAATGTTTGTTGCTAGTGAGCTACAATCGCTTTCAGCAAGAATTTTCGTTCAGCACCAGGTGATCGAGACTTCTATTGACTTTCGTAACTTGCCGCCCATTGAATAACTGCGCAAGGTAAGTTGCATTTGTTATCTACAGCCAATTTTCCAAATGTCAAAATTGCAGTAGTGCCTTTAGCGGAAGCGGTACACAATTTTGAAATTTAAAAATCTTTACTCGCGGATACATTTTGAAGTTTTATTTACTCGGGGGTAAATTTTGACATTTTTGTTTTTCGTACAATTTATTAAGTAGCGTCTGTCATTGGTTGTGAACGATATAATTATGGAATTCTATTGATTTATATTATATAAACGACATAATCGTATGTAGCATTCATGAGAATTTGTTTTCAAATAACACGCTTGAGTGTAAAAATGTTAAAATTTTATCAGATATTTTATATGCCTAATGGGTATTCTTCATGATGTTTAATCGCTTATTTAAACACAATTGTCATGGGAAACCATACCCTATGATCGACTGTAAAGAAGAAATAATTAATTATACATATAGGGTGTCCCTAAAACAGATGTCAATCCGTTAAGCACATGTTCCTTGAGCAAAAATATGATGATTTAGCTCAACTTACCTATATACAAAGTTGGTTAGTTTAGCCGCTAGAGGGCTTTAAAAATGATTAGCTTTCTTAATTTTTTTCAAATAAGTCGAAAAATGTTTATAGATTTTATTCATTTTTTGGCCATGCGTTTGTACCAGTAAACCACAGCGTTTTGAAGAATAAACCCTAATTTCGAAAATTACAGGGTGTTTAAAAACTTTGTCACAATAAATTATCCATCCATATTTTGTTAACCCCCCGTATAAACACTACCAATTTTTATTTCTGAATAGTTGCTTAAATTTAGAAGCTACTTTTTCTCTTAAAAAAATTTTAGTTGGGTAAACGGTTTAGCCATAAAAAATATTTTCTAAATTCCTACAAGCCTGAATCAGTAATTGTAACTTAACACTTACCTATATACAAAGTTGGTTGGTTTAGCCGCTAGAGGGCTTTAAAGATGATTAGCTTTCTTAAATTTTTTCAAATAAGTCGAAAAATCTTTGATAGATTTTATTCATTTTTTGGCCATGCGTTTGTACCAGTAAACCACAGCTTTTTGAAGAATAAACCCTAATTTCGAAAATTACAGGGTGTTTAAAAACTTTGTCACAATAAATTATCCATCCATATTTTTTTAACCCCCGGTATAAACACTACCAATTTTTATTTCTGAATAGTTGGTTTAATTTAGAAGCTGCTTTTTTTCTTAAAAAACTTTAGTTGAGTAAACGGTTTAGCCATAAAAAATATTTTCTAAATTCCTACAACCCTGAATCAGCAATTGTAACTTACACTAGGCCTATAGGGATTTAAAAAATATTTTTTTGTGGCTAAACCGTTCACCTAACTAAAACTTTGTAAGAGAGGGAATAACGTTTAAATTAAAGTAACGATTCAGAAAAAAAATCGTAGTGATTATACAGGGGGTTAAAAAATTTAAAAAAGTTAATCATTTTGAAAGCCCTCTAGCGGCTAAACTAAGCAACTTTGTATATAGGTAAGTTGAGCTAAATTATCATATTTTTGCTAAAAAAACATGTGGTTAACGGATTGACCTCCTTTTTAGGGACACCCTGTGTATTAAATCTAATATCAAAGATAGCAATGCCTCTAAAAGTAACATTTTAATATTAATATTCGGCTCAGAGTAAATTCTAATTAAATTAAGTTTAGCCATTGTTCACTTGGGTATAGTACCGCTTTCTCTATGGGTTGATGTAGTCATTTCGACGGGAAGCATATCGGATTTAGCTGTAAGGCGTGTACAATTTTGTTTATATAGGTCGACTTCGGACCCAGGCGTCTTTGGACCTGAAGCTTCTGATTTTTACAGAACGCTGCTCTCCTTTTCAATTATACCTTGCGTCAAATCAACATTATCCTTCGACCCTGCACGCTGCTGATATTACAGGGTCCACTATTTTTCTATTTGAAACAAAATCACGGAATTTGTAGGTGTACACTTCATCAGCAATCCTTTTCAGTTGGCGAGCCGAAATGGACTATAATTTTACTCAATTTCCTCTCCGGATAAAATGCAGGCCTGCTCGAGCGTCCTTGATTTTTGGTTCCACTCAAGTAAAACGCCGTTGTCAATGTGTGCACAGAGGAGTAAAATTGCCGTGTTCTCGATCTTGCTACGTGAATGGAGTGGCCAATGCAATTTAAGGTATTGGTGTTTCAAGGAAGGCAATTGGTTATGGCTTCGCAGCGGCCGCGAGAAGAATGGGGCGCATTAGAGTTATCAGCACACAATTACTCTAAGTGCCAAACACTTACATTGATAGGATGGCCAGCATCGAATGCTGACCGACACGAGGCCATAAAGCAGGATTTGCCGAGCCAGTTATCTCATGAGGAGGTGGACGTGAAAGGGTGGTCGAGCTTGCATTACCTTTAATTTGTTTGAACTTTTAGTCGACGGCACGAGTGAGTGTTGGAGAATGGCGGCGTATCTATGGGGCTCTGAGCAAGACGTGGCAGCAGGAAATAAGAACGAAAAATGCCTGACAAGGTTCCTGACAAACGGAAAGAAGGCTCCTATGATACGTTCGTTATGTATTCCGCTGTATTTTTGTAAGAGTAATGATTTTGCGTGAACAGAGCTGAAGAGTAAATGTAGCATTGGAAAAGTCGGAATATATATTCAAAATAAATTGGATACACTCTTGTTTTCGATGTTGATGTTACTACAGGGACGTTGTGTAATGGTGCAATCGCAATAACGAGGTTGCTATTTTCAGAACCTTGTTCATACTAAATATGAGTAAATATTGAAACGATATAAACGAATGAGAACCAGTAAGCTTATAAATCATATAACAATTATTATGTATGCTGTAGTCACACAATACAATCGGATCGTTGTATTGTCGCCTTTGTTGCGAAAAATGTAGACGTTTTTGTGTAATAGTAATAATAAACCCCAGAAAAATTCACTTTAATTTTTGTTTGAATGTAGGCTGAAGTAACATAAAATCAAATCGCATATTTACTTGCTTTGTCTACGTAACTGCAGGGAGTGTTTTTAAATCTAAGTAGTCAAATTTTTCGGTAGCTGTGACAAAACGAAAAGACTAATAGATTTTGAGAGTGGGAGCAGTATGATAGTGGCGGGTACAGAATTTTCACTCCAACTAGTACACAAAACATTGATATCGCCAGGTGAAACAATAAGGACCCAAGCAGATCTTGACGTAAGACGTATAGGAAAACGGACTGCAACAAAAATCACTTTCTCCTAAAAGACAGAGTACGACAACCAATAAAAAACAAAACAGAAGAGAAAGAACCATACAACAAATACTCCGATGCAGAAAAGTTAAGGTGGAATGTCGTCATTCGAATTATATACATGAAGAGGATAGAAGAGAACTTAGAAGAACAACGCCACCAAGACCAGAAAGAAAGTCATAACACACAAGAAAGAGAGGAAATATGTGAAACCATAAAAAAATTCATTTTGAAGACTCCGGAAGAAATAGTAAGACACATTAAGGAGAGAAGAACGAAATGGTTTGTTGAAGAATGCGAGTACGCAACCGTCGGCCGAAATAAAGCAAGGGTGGAAATGCTAAGAGTCACATCAGAAGAAAAGATTAAAAAATTTAGAGTGCGAAGAAGGTTAGTAAATGAAAAACCTATAGAGAACAAGAGAAAGTATAAACAGGCAATTCTGAAAGACATGAAAGAAGATGGAACTCGAAAAAATATAAAAAATCGAGATAAAGCGACAGAAAAAGGGTTTTTAACCAAAACGTCTGCTGCGCATAGACGAAGAAGGAAGATTAGTAGGGGAGGGGGGGGAGGGTGGAATAATTATAAAGTGGCAAATGTACCCTAAGAAACTGCTAAATCCGGATAATATAAAAGGGGTGACGGAAGAACTAAATGTGGGAAGATCGAGAAGAGGAAGATAAAATAGATCGATCAAGAAGAGAGGGAGTGGAAAATATATCAAATAAACAAAAAAATTAAACAGCCTCAGCAGAGCATTAAATTTGAGTGGTATTGGTTAAATTAAAGGACACGCTATAGCAAAGCAACGCAAAGAGAAAGAAGTATGACACTACTATGCCCAAACCATAAAAGCGAGGATAAAACAATAATATGTACTCAATACAAAGGATTAACGTTACTTAATCTGGGTTATAAGACTAAGGGCCGGTTGCAGAAAGCAATGTTAAGTCTCGTGTTAGCTAACATTGCGTCAAAGTGAACAAAATCGCATCAAATTTTGTTTACTAATGTATTAGTTACCATAAAGATTTGAGATTTGATGCGATTTTGTTCACTTTGACGCGATGTTAGCTAACACGAGACTTGACATTGCTTTCTGCAACCGGCCCTAAGCATAGCAATGTACCGGTCTAAAACAGGGTTTTCTCGTTTAGAGATATTTTTCCAATGCTTTTGCAAATTGTAATTTTGGTAAATTTTCAAGCTCATTTTATTTCAAATATAGCTGCCCTATACCCTTGGGACTAGGTCGCTTCAAACGTCTGTGTTTGGAGCATGGTGTCTAAACTTAATTTTAGTATATTTTGAAAATTTAAAATTGCCACTCCATTCGTTTTAGGAATCTTGCGCATATAACTTCAGAGCGGCCATTTTTCTGATTTTTTTTTAAACGGTCAGTCTTTAATTTTCCCTTTGTCACTGAAGATGTAGGCTGGGCGTTTGCAAAATGGAGTCATCTTTAAAAAATCTTTGGTAATCTGTCTCTGTATTGAAAGGCTAATTATTGAGCATGTCAGTGCGACTGGTTGTATAATACCGCTTCTTGATGTTATGCGCCGGCTGTTATTTGGACAGCAATAAAAATCACTTCAAGGGCGATGACGATCTATTGTAGGCAATAAAGTCCGACGTGGTTGAATTGATTTGTAGGCCTCTTTCATTGAGGGGTGTTGGATCCTTCCTAAGTTTGCAAAACACGTTTTTCAAACTGCCAAACAGGTGGGTGTACAGCTGAAAATTTACTGCAAACGGCGTCAGAGGATTTGTAAAAAGTCAAATTGATTACATACCTATAAATCGAAGGTACACAAATCCATAAAATCAGCGAAGACAAAGCTAGGAGCAGAGGCTACCTCAGGTCATAATCAGTTGTAGCAAATGCAAAATCAACTTCAAGAAAAAGACAAAGGAAAACAATCAAATGGACACCATAACACTAAAAGATTATGTGATAAGACAAAAAGGATGAGTATAAGTCAATAATAACTTACACAGTGTAAAATCAAGAATTAAACAAACAAAAAGAACCATTGTGCCGTCAAGGGTAACTAAAGGAAGGTGGATGCCTGAGGAGATGTTGAATTAGTGGAAGAATGGCGGAAGCACAAGACCCCAGACCCCATACAATACGAAACCATTAGTAAACTCTTGAAAAGAAAAATAAAATTAGCTAAAGAGAAATTATTGGGTAACAGATGTGAAAAAATAGAAGAATACGAGAAGAAATATGATACTTTCAACTCCCATAAACAATGTAAAGAGAATAGCAGGAATAAGAAAAACAAACCAATCATACATTCTTAGAGACGCAAACGGCAACATCATAACTGGCATTAACCAGAAATTTTGAATATGGATAAACAATGCATTTTAGGGCGACAGACCCAGTAGACCTCAGTTCTATAACAATCCAATGGGTCTTGAAATACTCCGAGGCGAAGTGCAACATGATATTAAACAAGTAGACAAGAGCGACCAAGCAGTCGGACCTGATGAAACACCTATAGAACTTCTCCAACTGGTTGAAGAAGAAACAATAGATGTGCTAGTTGACTATACCAAACAGGTACAGTACCGAAATATTGATTCAGTTCAACTTTCATAACACTCCCCAAAAAGAAAAATGCAAATATATGCTCCGATTACAGGCCCATAGCACCAATAAGTCACTCCTTAAAGGCATTTCTGACAATAATACGTAATAGAATATGAAAAAACCTTGACTGCAATATTTGTAATGCACAATTTGGCTTCAGAAAATAATGCCACATGAATAAGAGCCTGATTAGTATAAACGTTCTGATACAACGATGGTTAGATATGAATTAGGACATATATGCTTCGTTCGTCGATTTTGAAAAAGCATTTGACAAAGTCTGACATAAAAAACCTTCACACAATTTAAAATTAAAAGACATCGATGACAACGACATCAAGATCATCTGTAATCTACACTGGATCCAATCAACAAAAGTTAGAATTGAAACAACATTAGAGGATATTGAGGTTCTCCGTGGAGTGTGTCAGGGTTGGGCGTTGTCGCCCCTGTTATTCACTGTTTATAGCGATGCCATCTTTCAGGAGATTCTCGAAGAAAACAGTGAGGGAGTATTAATCAAGGTGTAGGCGTCAATTATTTAAGATTTGCAGACCATAAAGTTGTAGATACAAACGACATAGATGATTTACAAAACCTAGTATAAAGACTAAACAACAAATGTAAGGATTACAGATTGATTATGAACTTGAGTAAGACTAAACTTATGATAATATCTAAGACACCAAATTCCAATAACAGCGACGCAAATCATTTGAAGGAAATTAAAACACGCATCCAAATAGCCAGAAATGCATTTGTAAAATTAAAATATTTTCTTTATTTTCTTTCTAACAAAAATCTTAACTTACATCTTAGAATAAGCATACCCTGTGGTTATGTCTTCTCTACCCTACTATATGGAGCCGAGCCTTGGATCTTAACACAAAAAGAATTGAAGAAAGTAAAGAACTTCGAGAGATGGTGCTGCCGGGGAATAGTACGCATTTCGTTGATAGATCATGGCACGAATGCCACGGTCCTTCAGAGAATTGGCAAAGAAGGAGGATTAATAAAAAGAGTCAAACAAGAAAATATTTAATAATTTTGGTCATGTAATGAGGAGAGAAAGATACGAATTACTCAAGCTGATGATTAAAGAAAGCGTAGAAAGATGTCTTGGCTTCGAAACCTCAGGGAATGGTTCGGGATAACATCAGCACAACCTTTAAGAATTGCTGCAAATAAGGTGAAAATAGCCATAATGATCTCCAACCTCTGCTAGGAGACAGAACACTATGAAGAGTGTGTTTAGGGCGAACTACGAGGGATTTCTGGAGTCATATAACAGATCTTCTATCTGAAGCCGCCTGTCGCATGCTCGAGGGACCAACGCAGCTGGCGAATCAATTCTACGTCGGTTTGATTTCGCTTTCGAAGCTGATGATTTACACTTGGAGGTCAGGGTTTTTTATTCCACCAATTGAGTGGCCGAAGTGGCAGTTGCAACCCTCGACGTGTTCCTTTACAATCTGCACCGGCTTATATTCCCGGATCACGTTAGTTACGGAAAGTTACTTCTTGTAAATTTTAAATAAATTTTGGTTTTATAACTAGTAATCAACCTTTCGTTGGTTATCAATTTTGCACGTTTGATAATTTACTGTGTAGTAGGCAGCATTCAATTGTCTACTGAGTTCAGCACTTAAAGAATGTCTGGTATCTGCGTTGGATCTGACTGTTTTCCTATGACTTTTGGCCAGACTAGTTTTTTTTACTCACTTCTTGTTATTCTCCCAGCCCAACGTTACATGAGAGACGAGAGGTGTTTCATTTGTTTCTATTGTTATTCGTGAAAGGGAATACAGATCTCTCAGAACTCTACAGTTCTCTGATCCTCCAAGCGTGGAGGTTCGGCGTTGGGTCTGTACTCCTGGTACAGTAAAAATAAAGAAAAATACAAAAAAATCTTAGTGAAAAGCCTCGCAAAGACAGATATAACAAAAATTGACTTCCTATACAAAATATAAAGAATTTTGAAATATAGGAGAAAGAAGTAACAAAAAAATAGTAATTTGTATAACAAAGCACTGAAGTTTAACTTTTTATCACGACTGTGGATTTAGTTGCCGAGGCCCGTATATCCAAGGCAAATAAACCACATGAGGGATAAAAACAAATTTCAGTGTCGATGCGTACATTATGCTTTTTTGAAATCGAAAAATCGTGAAAGTCAACATTTTACCAACTTTTGTAGGTTATGTTGACGTCGATTGACGTTTATCTATGGCCTCACTACCTACAAAAAGTCATAAAACTATGGCTTACTTCACTGTCGATTCCGACGTTCTTCACTGCCGATTTCGACGTTCTTTATTGCCGATAACCAAGTCTTTAGAGACTTACAAAGCAAGAACATAAAAGTAGAAGCTCTAACAGAAACTAAACGAAAAATCAAGGTGTAGGAGAAAAGCCAACTTCGCCCATATTCATAGTGGAGTATGCCCAAGGACGTGACAGTAGCTGTAAAAGAAGAATTTCAATAAAAACAATCAGGCATACTGGGCAATAGAAAATTTAGCAAAGAAAAGATCGGAAATTTAATGGTACGTACTACAGTCATTTATGGATTACATTGTAACTAAGCAATAATCAGAAGAATAGAAATCACTAACTTGAAAGTTCAAAGGAGAGCAGAATGCGACTGTGACCATTCCTTGTTAAGAGCGAAGATATATTTCAAATACAATAGTATATCTAGTTACACAACACAAGAGGAAGAAAGTGAGAAGAGATACGAATACAAATTTGATACAGATATATTCTAGGATCAATCAATACAATTTTCATTTTCAACTAAAAGTAGCCAGTTACATTCTAGAAGAAATAGACTTGAATGCAAGTATTGTAAATTGAAGAGCAGTCTATTTAAAGCCACAAAGGCAGCTCTCGATGTCAGAGAAAAATCCCCACAACAACAGAAATAGATAGTGGAATAAACATATAAAAATATTAAAATGTATACGACGGTTATTTTTTCAAGCTCCGATTTAGTATAAATAAAGAAAAAACAAAATGAATATGAAACATTTATTCTATATAAAATGTAGATACATCTCTCAGCTGCATTTCTACACAATCTCCTTTTCGATTAAGGCACTTATGAGAACAAACAAGGTTGCCGCCTGGTAACTCAGCCAACCGTTCACGTTGGTTTTCAGATTTGCTTTAAACCTTCTGCATTATTCTAGCATTCAGCCGTCGCTTATAGACTATACTCATCTGATGATGAATTATGGCTGCATTATGCCCTTCGGAGTCTATGTTTTCAGCCAGAGGAAAGCGAATTATGGATTATGGAGTGCAGTTCACACTTGGTAGGCGCAGGGAGTCGTAATTCGCTTTCTTCTGGCTGAAGGCTTAACGCTAAAGGGCATAGTGCAGCCGAAATTCATCGTCAGATGAGTACAGTTTATGAGCGACGGCTGTATGCGAGAAAGGTGCAGAAAGTTTGAAAAAGAAGCTAAAGACCAACAGGAACGGTTGGCTGAATGACCACGCGACAATCTTGTTTGAGGAGGACATAGAAAAACTCGTGCCACAATCTCAAAAGTTTCTTAATCGAAATGATGATTATGCAGAAATGTAGCTAAGAGATGTATCTACATTTTTTATATATAAATATATATGTTTGATGTTTATTATTGGTTTGCTACTGAATAGGAGGTTGAAAAAGAATTAATCCTCGTATTATATACTAATAAAACTATGGATGAAATATATGAGGAAATAACTTGCAAATAAGTTCTAACAGCGATAAAGGGAATGGAAAGTAGATTACCAGGTACTGGAAGCTGTTCAATAGGGCTACTCATATTTTCAACTATACTAGCATTAAAATATATTACAAACATCTGTAAAGGGCTTTTTTGCACTTGCGGGACTAAAGTTGGCACTTTAGTCACTTATTTCAGGGACTAAAGTAGCTCATTTTATCTCTAGGGACAGAAGTAATTACTTTAGCCCCTAGGGACTAAAGTAAAAAATGTTACCGTATCTATGGTAATCTATGGTAAATTCGGGGTTAACAGGTTAGGTTTCGCGTCAGTTTTGACATAAACTGACGCAAAACCTCATCTACTAACCTCGAATTTGACATAATTGTGAGCTCTTGTCATAATGACTTACAGTGCCACCAACTTTAAAATTTAGCAAAGGCTACTAATTTTAAAATAATTGTAACTAAAATATCAATACATGACGTTTAAAAAAACGGGTTTTCGTTTTAAATCTTCCTGCAACGTGAAAAAAATAGTATATGCAACTCGGAGAGAATGCTATTTTGCTTCAGTGCAATTTCTGACTCTCGGGCTTCGCCCTCGAGTCAGAAATTGTACCTCAGCAAAATAACGCATTTCTCTCCCTCATTGCATAATCTACTATTAATTTACGGAAGAGTATGAAGGATTGAGCCTCGAAATTAATCTGAAGAAAATAATATATGGTAAAAAAGAACCATAATCACAGGATGTGAATAATTATAAATATTTGGGGGTAATGATCACAGCAGACGAAAAAAAAGTAATTAAATTAAGTTGAACAAGGAGAAAAAATACAACTACTGAACAAAGTACCCTAGTCAAAGAGAACAATGAAGACAAAAACACTATTCGAAACAATAACAAAAAGTACATCCACATATAGTTCGGCAGTATGGCTATTGAATATGAAATGTGAAAGCAAACTTCTATCGTTAGGAATGGATATCTAAAGAAGAAATTGTGAATCCAGATTGGAAGGAATAAGAAACGATATTATACAGGAAAATATGAATATACATGAACCAATTATAAATACAATGCATAGATAACAGTTGTTTTAGTATGGGGTATGGGTATCTAATGCTAAATGTCGGATGGAACCAGTAGTGTGGCCAGGAAACCTACAAAATAACTACTGGAAAGACCGACAACAGTTACGATTAAGAATTGAAAGACGGCAATGACTGAAAAACGTTCTTGCATCTAAAAAATCTCTAAAAATCTAAAGACGTATGTTTACCTTTTGTTTAAATGATTACAATTTCATTATTAGTATATTACATTCCAAGGCATGAAAGTGATACTTTGCAGATGAGGGGGCGAAGCGTCCGAGTACTTCTTCAAAGCCTCTGAGTCAAATATAAAAAGCTTTTTTCTAATATCGTTCTTTAAAAATTTAAAAATAAATTATATCGCATCAACGCGCACGGTGAAGGTGACCGGTCATCTAGCTAGCGTAAAGTAAAAATGGCTAGTTTTGCAAAAATCTCAAAAGTGACTAGTCCTGCCAAGTGACACTTTCAAGATCAAACTGAGGCCTGACATGACCCGCTTTCTTGACGATTTCAGGAAAAGGAATATTATTGTACAGATACAATTATGAATTAGTTACCAGTCTACTTTTGTATATGTAAACAAAAGCTCACAATCCTGAAACCGATAATAGTATATTAAAGTATGAGTGAATAACAAGGTCTTTAAAACACACGCGAGTTTTCAAGCACGACGGCGTAGCCGGAGTGCTCGAAATAGAGCAAGTGTTTTAAAGACAGTTATCCACGAATACTTTACGCTATATTTTATTATACCTGCAATACTGAAAATAAATTACGCACTAAAAACTTAGAAATAATTTTTGCCGTGATAAATCGAGAGGACATAATAATATTGCTACTATAGTTACGAGAATTGTGTATGTTTTTGTCTCGTCCACGTCCGTTGTTGCATTCAGTCGTTTCCTTGACAACCTTTAAAGCTCGGCGAGCTTTAATCGCTTGTTTCAGATGTGCTTTAAACGGCGATTCTGATGCCGGTATAATAAAAAAAATATTTACATCGAAACAAACACGGTTCTGAATTTCATGGCGGTGTACTTACCTACAAAGTTTGGTTCCAGTTTCATACTTCATATTCTTCTTGAAAAATTATAAGGCGATCATAGGTACTCTTGTTAAACTTTATTTAATGTTTCAGTCTGGGTAAGTTTCAAGTATGAACATTCAAAATAGAATAAGCTACACTATGGAATATTATCTTTCGAGATTGCAAACAATCACGGGAATAAGGAAGCCTTTTAAAAAATTCTAAGTAAACGCAATAAAATCCGCTAATGTGATTAAGCCCAAGAAGTTAAAAATTCCAGAAGAACTTCCGCTGATAATTTCCATATCGATTCCCTATTTTTCTTTGCGCTCCGATATTGACTCCTTTATCAACCAATCGGTTCGTTATGCCGGAGGCTTTACGAGACAAATCTGCCGATGCATACAGATTCGCTTTGTGCGAAATAAATCTTCAATCCAACTTGTACTGATTTTCCGCCCTTTCTTTCGGCAGAACACCCGGCATTAATTACGCAAATTTGCATAGAACAACACAGCTGACGCGGTTTTTGGTTCGCGCATTTTGGAAAGAACGTGGAAACAGACGTGGCTATTTTTGAACATTTATTGTGCTCTCCTGCAAGTTGGAAATTACAGTAATTGGACTCCAAATTAAATTAGGTTCTCCGCCTCCCGGCGTATTGTTATTTTGGTTTAATTACACCCTATTTTCATTGGAAACTGATCATTAATGGGCAGCGGAAAATGGGTTCGCTTATGCTAACAGAGCGTTAAACCTAGAGAACATGGGGATAATTTTCGTGGAATTAAATAGTCGTAAAGCGTAACAGTATTGCAGGCTATATGGAGATAAGATAAATGTGAAGACACATATTCTTTTTGTAATTAGCCTTCCAGAATTTTAAAAAGACCTTCGACAGTTTACAGCTTTGGAAAGACATTAGACGACTAGACGACGCCTATACTATAAGAGATATACTGTAATGATTTACCACCCACAGCAATTCTGATTGCTTAAGTAACAGAATAAGCACATAATTAAATATTTTATTTATTGTAAGATAATCAGTAATTTACATTAATAAGTGCACTTGATGTTAGTACCAGTAACTAATAATTTGAGGGATAAAAGTTAGCATGAGATAAGGCAGGTTTCAGAAGGGTTACGTTCAGAGTTTCAGATATGATAAATGTTCGGAAGGGCCAATGCAATTTAATTTGTAACTGACAGATTTGAACTTAGTAACGTCAAACAAAATGTGAATAAAAAGATACAGAATGATTTGTCAAGTACAGAAATTGTAGGAGCATTATGTATTAAACGTTTATAAGCCAGCAAACGGCAAGTTAACTGAAAGGTAAACGAAAAAACAGTGCTAGCAAAGCAATAATTGCAATAGAGCAATGGAAAAATGCAAGGCAACTGATCGAAAGACAATTAGTGAGATGTTAAAAGAACTCATGTATATCTGTGCATTATAAACCAAAGTGCAAATTAAAAGCAGAGCAAAGTGTGGTGACATTTATCCCAAGGAAAAGACAATTTAGTGAAAATGCAAGACATTGCATCAAAACTGTAGTCAAGTTCAAACATGTAATCAAACCTTATTTAAACAGTTATAAATCTAGTTGCTTCGTTACGAGACAGTCAATTGTCATGATTAATCAAACAAGCTGAACTTTTTCATGTTTGGGACAAATTGAGCTCCACATTTACTGTATTAAATTGTGAATAAAAAGTCATTTATGATACCAGTTTTGTGTTAAACTTATTCACCAAGCTGCTGGGCATTTGTGGGTGTAATTTTCCCAAGATAATGCAATTAGGCCAGTAAGTTTCCACCTTGTGCGTATTTGAGTGCGAGCTTACGTCGGTGACGATTTTAGGGTAGTTCCAGACATCGGAAGGCAGATCATTTTGTGCTAAATGGAGAGGAAGCCTACAGCTATCCATGGGTAAAAGAATTAGAGCTAGCAAGCCATTTCCAAGCGGGCATTTGCCGTGGCGTCCTTCCAGTGTGCCAACCAACAGCGGAGCACCTATTTAATAAAGGGATTCCATAAAAACTAAGAGCAGCAGTCTCGTATAAACTGAGGTTCGTCAAGAATAGACCTTTGTCGAGAAGTTCAACGTATTTCCAGAGTCCCGGATCCATCAAACTTCGAATAATTTAGCAATCGTCTCTAAAAGGTGCGAATTGAGGCGGCAGTTACAGTTTTTGCAGGAAATTGAAGAAACGCAAATCACGTGTGGGTTTACGTCACACAAGAAGCAAAACGAAGTTAGCCGTTGCTACGTCACAGAATTAATCGTGTTTACCTGATGCATTCTTGCCATTTTGGTGTTTAAAATTCAATTTTACGCTATTTTTGCACTGGCGGATCATGTTGTTTACTGCACTAAATTTAGAGGTTATTTAACTGTCAGTTGGAAACAGTGCATTTGCCCTAATATCAGAAAGTAATTGTCATACAACAAATTATTTGTCATATAATTTTTTTTACTTAATTTTATGAATCGACCCCCATAGTTGATAATTGTTTTATGTTCACTGGAGCTAAGCACTAATTTATTGGAAATAAATAAAATAAGGGAAGAGCAATAAACCATTTATTTTTGTTAATTAATATTACATTCTTTTAATTTTTACTGAGTTTGACAGGCAATTTTCAATTGAAACTTTCATTTCATAAAGTGTAGTATCCCTTGTCCTAATTTTAAATTTTATATTTTATTTAAAACCCCATTTTAAGCGAGAGTACTATTACAATACAACCGATTGTGGCTTATGATGTGGCAATTATTACTAGAATTAGGTGTGACATATCGCCCTTACCTCAATAGCACTACACATTGGCAATGCGGCCAGAAATACCAGAGAGAAACATAAGCAACAAAAAAAGCTGGCTAGACAACATAAAAAATATGCGAGAAAGCGACGACATCAGACAGGGTAGAGAGAAGAAGCTTCAGAGTTCAGCAGTCAAAGAAAAACGGCTGAAGATATGGACGCTATTAGTTTTGTAAGCATTCTGCATAATCTACTATATTTTTACACTGATCGAACCATGAATTTGACCAGCAAGGTAAATATTCCGTAATGGTCGCCCAACGTCCCGTGTTCCTTTGTTATCGATTCCTATATGTGCCTATTTGTTCAAAAACTTAAATTGCGCATAGCTCAGGCTTCGCCCTTGACGAAAATTAAACCCATCAGATACAGAGTAAATGTCGTAAAAGATAGAAAAAGGGACAACAACAAGCGTGTTGTATATAATTCAGCCCCAACGTAAAGATGCGAGGCATTCCTTGGTGGCAGAACGATATCAATGGGTGGGTTGCACGCCTATAATCTTTTCTTGTTTGCTAATTGATGTAATTCGAATTTATAGTTTCAGTTATTATTAGGAACGTTAAGATACCTTTTACCCCTAGTTTTTTCGATTTTTCCACTTACGAAGAAAGTTGTGATTAAAGCTTTTTACAGATTTTTGTATGTCTAACACTTCAGGAAATAGAAGAAGGTAAACGTCCGTGTATATGTTTGATATGCCAAAGCAAATATGAATATATGATTTTCCATAATGGCATACTGGATTATAGTAAAACTGTAATACTTTTGTACAGCCATTGTTTCGGCGAACTTTTCTCTGAAGTCACAACAACATATGTAGGATTAAAATATGACCATGTTATTTTTCTAACCTCCAAATACATTAGTTCCTGTATTAAACTCAGTTGGCATAAAATGAGGTACACATTTTTAGATTTTGACCGCTACATAGTACCAGGTTTCAATAACATCATCCTAAGACAAGATAATAACAAATTCCTAATAAGTAAATCACCATACATACCACTACGTAACTCAAATAATTGTGTATGCTGACTTTAAAGTTTAATCACGTCACTTTTAAAAGACAAATAAATAATTTTTTTGGCAACCGTCAAAATAAGGAAACATTCCCGAAGGTTGCCATTTTTATGTCTCTCGTTTGAAAGACGAAGAAAGTATTGTAATCGTGGAAAAATCACCTTCCTAGATTTCTTCAGATCTTCACGTTTAAGGGTCCCTAGATGACGAAAAACATGTTTTGTCAAATCAATCCGTCTGTTTGTCTGTAGGTCTGTCCGACCGTCCGTCCGTCCGTTCATCCATCCATCCGCCTGTTAGTGGCACAGCTCAAAAACGATTTGTTGGAGGAAGACGAAATTTTGTATGCAGTGTTAGCTAAATATTTCTTAATTACTGGGAGATCTTCCAAAAGAAAAATTACAAACAGGTACACTTAGGTGCAAAAGCTGGCCGCCTGCTCACCGACCGGAGGCGTGTAGTTCTTTAAGTACTTAAACGGTAGAACAATAATCAAATGCCCAGTGCGCCAACAAATCTTTATAATAACGGCGAATACACCCCGGTGTTCTAGCGAGAATTTGTAAACTCAATACCCTACACAAAATTACACTTCCTGAAAGATAGCTCCAAACACAGTAAATAACCGTAACTAAACTCAACCCAATATACTGGCATAAAGAGCATATAGTTTCAGAATAATATTACAGTACAAGCGCATAGATAGGTTATCACAATAGTTTGCTCCAGATCAGAATCGCCTTTATGCTCCACGTTAAACAATTACATAAATACCTACAGTTTCATAATACAATATTACAGATTGCACACAATGCAAAGGGCGGCTTAGCAAGCCACTTGGCCAGCAAACGTTGCTCGGTCTCGAAGGAAGCATAAACGTGGTTCCAAACGTTTTGCCAAATAAGCTGGCGTGCTCTAAGTGGGCGCCGGCAACAAAAAGGAAGGCGGCCCTGCAAAGGTCCAATATCGTCGACTCGCAAACATCTATAGCGATCGCCGTAGACGCGGAGGAGATCTGGCCCAAAACTTAATTGGCTCAGCGAACGAATCCGGCGCTTAATGCCTGGCACTACTTGCTGTGAAAAGGAAAACAGGAGTCCAACGATAAACTACAGAACTAAATGGGGTCTTAGGACGGCTAAATACTCACCCCAGATAACGATCCGAGCATATGCTAAAAAAAGTGGTTGCAAATAAAAATCCGCACAAGGCAAAAGCCATAAACGCCAAACGTGAGCTTGGAGCATCCAAAACCACACAACCGTGAAGGCCTGCATTATACCAATAACCAAAACTATCCGCAGCCTTATTCAACAACCCCCAAGGCTCTTCCAAAAATGCTAACACATCATTTTTGCTTAAAAGCTGCAAACGGAAAGAAAACGCCCGAAGACAACAATCTGCGTTTCCAAGATAAAAGCGCATCGAGGTTATCGCAGCCTAAATTAAAAGGCGACGTAATTTAAACGTAACAGCAGATTAGGTGTCTATCTGGCCCGAAACCGAATATATACCCGGCGAGTACTTAAAAAAATCTGTCCATTTACTATGAGTTAAATAAAAGTAATATTTTGCACACAACTTAGGTTTGCACGCTTGATGAAATTAGATTTATCTCGGACCCAATAGATACAGGGTAAACTCCTTAAAAATGTTTTTATTTTAATATTTTCAAAATTATTAGTTTCAAAACTTCCATTTGGGAGGGAAGTTCTGAGTAAAGCCCTTTAGATTTTTTAACGTAAAATATGTTATATTTATTTGCGTTAACATTGATGATGTGCATGAAATATTCCGCCTACTAATGTGCGAAATTGGGTCGAGGGTAGATACTCCTCTGACAGCTCGTCAGAAGATAGATCTACTTCAGAAAAGCGACCCTGCCTACGCGAGCCTTGACTTTCCCTACCTCTCAAGCCCAAGAGAGAGTCAAGTCCTAATCTCATACCTACCCACAACCGACATTTAATTTTCTTATCCTACACCTTATATCTTTCAATACGCCTGGCCAGAGTGGAACATTAGGCAAAAAACCTTAAATATCAAAACTATGCCGAATAGTAAAACAAATGGAAAGGTACTCCCGTTACTGATAAGGTCAGCCTCACGGATCGTAAGGGAGGTAAACATTTGTAGTGAATGCCGTCAATACCCCAGCAATTATTGTCAGTCTCCACATCGCTACATACAATATAAAAACAATGTAATCAGACGATCGGATTGTAGAATGCAAAGAAAAAATATCACATATAAAATGGGTCGTTCTAGGTTTAAGCGAAACCAGACTATCGGGCGAAAAGTATACCATACTCAAATCGGGTCACGTTCTATATCAAAACAACTCAGTTACAGACTCGCACATAGGTGGAGTAGCCTTATAAATACATAGAAAACTTAAACACTTGAACATAAAAATAAGTGCGATATCCAACAGAGTCATCTCTATGCGGTACTAGGATTATCAAAAAGATACAAGCTGCAAATTATTCAGGTGTACGCGCCAACAAGCACCACTAAGGGTGAAGACATAGATCAACTATATTACGAAATAACAATGTCATTAAGGCAAGACAACACAAGATATACAATCATTATGAAAGACCTCAGTGCTAAGATAGACCAGAGTAACATCGACAATATACCAAACAGAGGCAACTTTGGTTTAGAAACAGCTAACGAAAGAAGTATAACACTGCCTACCAAAAGAAAATCTCCACTGTATGAACCCCTTCTTCAAGAAGATGGACATGGAGAAGCCCCGATAACAAATCTAAGAACGAAATAGACTACATTATTTCAAATAAGAAATAGATAGTAGCAGACGTCACCGTTTTAAATAAATTCGACATTGTAAGCGATCACAGAGTGATCAGGGCAAAGGTCGTTATAAATACAAAATTTTAAAGAAACAAGTTAATGAGACCTCAAAAATATCCAATTCTAGAAGAGCTGAAACCGAATAAAATCAAGTATCGACGAGAACTCCAAACGAAACTTTCGCCAATACAACAAATAGAAACATGGAAATAGATGAGTTGACAAAAAAGATACAAGACGAAATGAATATGTTCAACCTCTAAACAAGTAAAAGAAAAATCAAGACACGAAGAAGCTTATAGAGGAAAGAAGAGATATGGACAAAACTTCAAAAGAATACGCAGAACTAAATAAAGCAGCCCGAAAGAAAATAAGAACATACACAAAACGAATTTTAGAATGGAGACCAAGAAGAAACAAAAGAAGTATAAGTCGTCCGCAGAAAAGATGAATTGAAGACATACAAGAGAGATGGGGATTGCAATGGCAACATAAAGCCAGATATAGAAGTTTGGAAAAGATATGGGGAGGCTTATGTCCAGGAGTGGACTTCAGAAATATGAGGAAGAAGAAGAGGAAGAAAGTGCGAAATAGTTTTTGATAATATTTTTATATTGTTTATGAACATTGCTTATTATTAAACTACATTTGTAGAAAAACTATTGTGTGCAACCCTTGCAAGAAATGTTGGTGCCTCGTCAGAAAATAGTAGATTACTTTATTAGGATTGAAAGTGGCACTTTGTTTGACGAGCAATTGTGTTTATATTTGCAAGGCGAAGCACAGCGTAGTTTTTTTCTCTCGCAGATAATTAATTTTTTATTGCATTTCAATCGAATTGTGAACCTAGTGACTGTTAAATTGTTTCAATTGTTTTCCTTAAGAAAAGTCTATAAAATCTAAAAGAAGTTATCGTTCATTCGCTTCATAATTTATGTAGCTTAGGATAGGCAAGTAATAGAAAACTTCAATTTATTTAAATCTCTGTTTTAACCAACTTGCGATGGGAACTTGAGGCCCGGATTTTCTTTGGGAAAATGAATTTTCTAAACAATCCTCGGTAAACCTCAAAATAAGTAAAAAACAGCATGCATGTCGTTAAAATTTCCCGGGTTGTATAGATTTCCCTGCGGATTTAGCAGTTTTATAAGGAAAAGCTTTGCGATTTGTAAATAAATTCATAATTTCTTGATAATATTGACTAACGTTTCTGTATGCATCTAACTAAAATTTAATCAGAGCTAATGTTGACGATTGCAAAATAATTTTCAATAAAAAAATTGACAACGATCTCCATTTAGTATCATTAGTAAGTAAGTAAGTAAGTAAGTAAGTATAGTTTATTGCCAACAGATCAACTACAAGAGTGACATGGACATTGTCAGATAAAGGTAATACCTAATGTAATACAATATTGTTATAGTCATAGAAACATTTTTTAATTAAAATGGATTTAAGTGTAATCTTAAATTTATCGATTTTATATAATTTCATTTGTATTGGTAGCGAGTTGTAGATTTTAATACAATTATACATGGGAGACTTTTGAAATTTAGCAGTCCGATGCCTAGGTATGGCTAACAGGTCACCATGTCTGGTGGGATATTGATGAGAATTGTTACTCGTTGTAAAGTAGTGCATATGTTGATGCGCAAATACTGCTAATTTGAAAAGCATTATAGATGGAAATGTTAGTAAGTTGTTCTCCAAAAAAAAAGGACTTGCACGACTGGCGTGGTTTAATGTTAAAAATCAGGCGAATTAGACGCTTTTGGAGAACAAATACTCGCTTCCATTCGGTAGCCATACCCCATAACAAAACATTATAAGTCATGTGGCTGAAAGCCAAGGCATAATATACCTGTATTAAGTCGGACGTGTCAAGTACAGGCTTTAGTTTTAAAATAGCATAGTAAGCACAATTCAGTTTTTTACATACTGAGTCAATCTGTTTCTTCCAGTCGAGATTAGAATCGATATGTATGCCTAGATAAGCGCACAATTGGGAATTATATGGAATGCCCTTGATATTCTGCAAGGCATTAAAGTTCACGCAAACAGTTTTGTTCATGTTGAGTACAAGTTGATTTTGTATGCACCAGTTTTTAAACTCCTGGTGACAAATATCAATTTTATAGGTGAGTTCCTTTACCGTATCGGCAGATACAGTGAAGGCTGTGTCGTCAGCGAAGCTAACGATTTGCGCGCATGTAACATGTAAGGGCAAATCAGTAACATACAACAGATACAGCAAGGGGCCCAATACCGAACCCTGAACAACACCTAAGTTTATACGGACAGTGGTGGACGTTACATCATTAATTCTAACAAACAGTTTTCTATTAGTAAGAAAAGATATCAGCCACATAAGAAGTGGGCCTCGAATACCTAAGCAACATAACTTTTTTCGAATGCATTCCACATTCACAGTGTCGAATGCACGCGATATGTCAAAAAATATTAATGCAACAAATTTACCGTTATCCAGTTGCTGATAGACATAGCGGAGCAGGCTAAAACTAGCAGTTTCTGTAGATCTGAGCTGTCTGAAGCCGTGTTGTGAATCAGAGAACAGATGGTATTTATTCAGGAATGATACCATTCGATTTGCCACAACTTTTTCGCACACTTTGGAAAAGACACTCAGAACTGATATCGGTCGGTAGTTCACTGCACTTTTATTGTCACCTTTTTTAAATACCGGGATGACAGATGCTAATTTTAAGCTGTTTGGAAATTTACCTTGGGTTAAAGACATATTGATAATATGGAGCAAACCTTCAGCAATAGCCAGAAAAACGTGTTTAAATATTCCAGCTGAAATACCGTCAGCACCTGAGCTGCAGGTGTTATTTAGGTCGTTCACAACAGAGGAAAGTTCTTCCAGTGTCACTGGGTGTAAATATAATGATTCGGCGTGTGTGTCACAAGTGGTCGCATCGATAGCAGAATTTGAACCGAAATGTTGTACTGATAGTTCCTCGGCGACAGAGGAAAATATTGGGCGAACGTATTTGCCACCTCGGTTGGGTTTGTAATTGTGTTGCCATCCTTCTTGAGAATGACATCTTTTTGTTTTTTCCCGCAGATCTCGTTATTGATGATCTTCCATAATGAGCGTGGTTTACTTTCAGCTTTGTCAATTAGCCTGCTGTAATATTGCTTTTTTGCAATCTTAATTTTGAGCTTGTACGTTTTTTTCATTAACTTATACTGTTGATTTAATTTCTCCAAATTTGCACATCGAATTATCGTATAAATCAGTTTTAGTTCGCGTCCCATTTTTATTATTTCATGAGAAATCCATCTAGGCTTAGCAGGGCCATATGTTTGACCGCTGAACGAGATTTTCGGGCAGTTGCGGTCGAATTCACATAAGAAAGTTTCGATAAAAGCGTCAAAAGCTGAATCAACATCCTCTTGAAATATCTGGTCCCAGCTGATGTGTAACAGACTAAGCTTGAAATTTTCAAGATTTTGTGGAGTAATTAATCGTTTCGTCCTCCGAGTCGATGCAGTTTGAAGGTTTGTGGTAGAGTTTGAGTCCGTTATGGTCAGCATGTTGGCGTAATGATCAGATATATCAGTTTTTATTATTTTATAAACAAAGCTGTCCTCCCCTAGATTGGTAACGAGGTAATCTATGGTAGTAGCTGAAATTGTACCATCCGCGTTCCGGACGACTCTGGTGGGTTCAACATTTTTATCGATTAGTTTAAACGATTCGAATATGTCAAACAGTATTTTAGTAGTTACAGATGTTGTTGTTTTATTAATGTTTAGGTCTCCTGCCAAAAATATTTGATCTGCAGTAC
>CALNHX010009221.1:19784-52035 GCA_940337035.1 Agriotes lineatus | reverse complement strand
ATATCAATAAAAACTAACACACAAGGGTGGAACATTTTTAGGAAAATAATCATTAACGCTGCCAAAGAGATATGTGGAACTTGTAGGAAAGATAATAAGAAAAAACAAACGGCATGGTGGACTAATGAGAGAAAAGAAGAAGTCAGGAAGAAGTAAAAAGAGTGGAAAAATATCTATTAAACAAAAAACCAGAACAGCATGTAATATATAAAAACCAAAGGAAAAGAATAAAAAAGTTAGTTGTCACAGCAAAAGAAAAGTAATGGACAGAATTTGGACAAAAAATGAAAAATGACAGCTCTGGTAATCAGTTTTAAATTCCATCAAAACAGAAAAACCGGTAAAAGAGTTACACGTAAAAAACAAAAAACAAGAAATATTAACAAACAAAATAGACATCATGGAGAGATGGAAAGAATATTTTCAAGGAGAAAAGTAGGATTGGAAATAGTATTAGAAACACTGAACAAAGCTTGGACCATTGAAAAAATACGGGAGGAATGGGGAAGTAGCTTTAATAATACCGATATACAAGAAAGGCGACCAACAACAATGCAACAACTACAGAAGAATAACCCTACTGAACATCATTGTAAAGATATATGAACAGATTATTAACAATAGATTAAGGCCGGTATTAGAACCCCAACTAGCTGAATCACAAAGCGGATTCAGGCCCAGAAGGTGTACTCAGGATCATATTTTTAAAATAAAACAAATAACAGCAAGAAGACAATTACAAAATAAAAATCTATACTTAGCTTTTAAAGACCTAGAGAGGGCCTTTGACTCAGTTCCTACATCAAAGGTGTGGAAGGGTCTAAAAGAAAGAAGAGTGCACAACAAAATACATAATAAGAGTGGTTCAAGACCTATACAAAACCAACACAGATTATGTGATAAGAAATAACATGAAGTCAGAGGAGTTTAAAACTGAGACAGAGTTAAGGCAAGGAGGTCCAACCTTATTCAACGTACACACGGACAATATCATCAAGAAAAGTGGAAGAAAAGTAAGTAAAATGTGTGTTGGGTATAAAAATCTAAAAAGAGTGGAGACAGCAGACGGGGTTTTCGCAGATGACGTAGTAATAACAGCGTTAAGCGAAGAACAACTACAGGAAAATGTAATAGAAGAAGAGAGCATGAAAATAAACATTTATAAAAATGTAAAAAACTCATAATAGAAGACTAGAATATTAATACTAACATTCAAATAGACAATGTAAAAATCGAACAAGTTAGACTGTTTAAATATCTGGGAGTAACCTTAGAAACCGCAGGAAAACAAGAAGCAGAAATAAATGAGAGGATCGAAAAAACAATAAAATTATACTACGCTATGAATCAAAAACGTATAGGTAAATAATAAAGAAATTTCTAAACAAACGAAAATAAAAGTGTTTAACACGAATTATAGAGCAGTCTTAACCTACGGTTGTGAATCACACTCACAAATAAGCAAAACAGTAAAATTCAAGCCGCTGAAATGAAATTCGTATACTAGAAAAACCAGGAACGACAAAATCAGAAACACACAAATAAGAGAGGAGCTAGGGGTGCAATCAGTCACAAAGTTCATAGAATAGCGTCAGCCCAGTTGGTGAGGACACATACAATGAATGAGTAACTATAGACAAGTAAAATTAGTGTATGAAGCAAATACAGGCTAAAAGAAAAAGGCAGATCAAGACAAACATGAAACAAAGTAATGGGTATCATACTCCAAAAGAGAGGCGAGCATATCAAATATTATTTTATAAAATGTTCCAAAGATGTGCTAGATTAATTTTTGTAAATACCTAGTATAAAATAGCATTGTCTTTGACAATAAATTGTAAAACTGTCATAAAAATAGTGTTAGGCTAAATTTGAACAAAATGTAATCAACGTAATACAATATAAGATCGAAGACACACAATTGGGGTTAAGAAAGTTAAGCTGTGAAGTGGTGTTAATTGTAGCTTCCCCCATTAAATAATTATTAATACATTACTAAATACCCTTTTCCCAATTTAGTGTGTTTGAAATTAATTCTATATCCTTTGGGTACACTGTAGTAGGCTGCGTTAATTCGGAGCACCTCTGCAGAGGTTTATAAAAAGTGTTTGATTTGTGCATCTAGTGTTAGCTGTTTTACGAGATTATGTAACAGGTTCGAGCAGTGTAATTGGAGCTCTGTGAGCTGGAGGTAGCCAGCGACCTTCGCGAGAAGCAGTTGGAGACCAAGATGTGAGACAACGGCTGAATTGGAGACGCTTTGAGAGCGGTCGAGCAACAGGAGTCGTTCTGCAAGACATTTGAGGACTAACGGAAAAAGAGCGGCCCGGGCATCGTGGGTCTTGCTGGGGGCTGAGTTAAACTCTAGCTTCCATTGCAAAAGCAAAATAACGGTCAGGAAAGTGTATCCTAAAAGATTTAATTTAGTGATTTTCAAGTGGCATCGGTTTTTTGTGCACTTCCGGCAAACGAGTCATCTGAGTGGTTTTTTGTTTGTAGCGTATATTTACTTACTGCTATTGTTATCACCTAGGCAACGCTTTAATTACGTAATCACTGATAATTGTCCAGGAATTCCGAACTTGTTTTGCGAATTGTGAGGTTGGATCTCCATATTTAAATTAAGTCTCCATTAGATAAATAATATCCAGTATTGCAGCGACCCCAGTAGTTAAATCAGCATTATTCAAATCGTTTACAATTAATTATTAAAAATAATACTACAATTAAGTTAATAGCAAATGTTCTATTCTACAATTCTATAATTTATACAAATCAAGATAATACTTGCTAGGATAGTCATTTATTTTACACAAAATTAAATAAACAATCCACAGCAAAAGTAAATCCACAATAATATTCAGCGAGTTTATTACAGCCCTAGCCGTACTTCTCAGTTCATTCCAAGTCTTCTTTGAGGTCTCTGATGTCTGGGACGTCTTCTTTATCTTTTTCCTGGCAGTTTTCACTATACATTTTTTAGGCCATCTATATTCCTGGATGCATTGAAGGTAACCATACCACGCAAGCCTGTCTACGGTATCTACTATGATCCCGTTAATCTCCATCCTTTGTTGAATCTCCCTATTATTCATGTGATCAGTTTTTGAGATACCACAAGATCGCCTCGAAAAGTTCATTTCCAGGAGTTTCAAGCGGTTTTGATTTATTTTTGTAAACTCCCAAACTTCTGGAGGGATTGATTCACCAATTTAGTATGCAGATGAGACATAAATCATGCACATTTCCTGGCAAGACAGTATTTATGGTAGTGAGCAAACATGCAACAAGATTGAATTACAAATAGGAAGAGCTATGATTAATCAGGTAATACAATTTCATTATTTAGATATGGAAATTATGGGCACAAAGTCAGTTTTCTTCCTAGGCCCACCAAGTAGGAATCCATAGCTAAAAGAAGAAGAAGATGATAATTTCTGATGCTATTACTATAAGTTCTTTGTCGATAACTTTATCAATTGCGGCTATATACGCGCTAAAATTATTTGGACATTTTTGATCTCTGCTATTGTTTTGGATTTTGCCCCGAAAATATGCTGTAAGGTACTAGTTTAAAGTCGTTGAGTTACAATACAATTTTTAATTGCAAGAAGACAAGTCGACGTCTTTAGGACTAAAGGGGATACACAAAGAAGAAGATTACTTCAAGAGTACCAATACTGTCTGCTTACTTTCTTTGATATCTATAGACACCCAACCCTAAATATTCCGGCTTCTTCTTCTTCTTTTTCTGTAACCAAGGATTAAGCTGTGAAGCCTGTTCCGGATCTTGGTCCCATCTTCTCCTCCATCTTGCTATATCCTTTCCTCCTTCGGGTATGTATTGAAAGGCTAGCTTTGGAATCTTCCAAGATTCATACGGTTCATTTGTTCCTTTCATGAAGTTTTATATTTCTTCTCCAATTTCCGAGTTTGAATTTGGTCTTGTCATATACAGAAATAGTGCTAGTGCTGCCATTTCAGAACTTTAGTAGTGTTTCACGTCTGGTCTTACTGTCTAGGGTTCGTCACTCAAAGACATAAACACTTAGATGTCAATTTTGTAGCGCCTAGAGCAATTTATTACAAACGCTACAGTCTACCGTGGGAAATTTGTCTGATAGAAACTATCGCATCCTTGAGCATATTTTGAACTTCTAAAAGGGAAATCTCTTAACTGTAAAGAATCGAGTCCCTTTTTAATTAATTACTATGCCAAAGATTCGCCCTATTAAACCATTTAGATTATTATTAGTGGCTATTTCACAAAAGAAATTCTCTTGTCTACTTATCGCATTTTCAGACGTGAAACAATGAGAAACGCAAGTTTTTCATTTCAGTTATTAAATCTAAATTTGATAAACATTTGTACTCCCTGTAATAAAATCAAACGCGCGCCACTGAGTTAAAAAGCGGCCGTTATGTTCGTTTTCTTAAAAGAGACAGAGTTTAATAAAACTTTGTGCTTTATAAATCTTTAGGAATCAACAGAAATCCTACAGATACCACAGGAAGCACTTCCTGCTGTTTGATCAGGAAAAAAATCAAATTTTGAATGTTAAATTTTGAACGCATTTTGTACTGCTTCGACTCAGTTCGATTGAAGTAAAACTAAATGTCATTTTTATATCTAATTGTAACCTCGGAAAAATCTAATTTTCCACTAAGTATAGGCTAGGGTGCATTTTCGATTTGCATAAATAAATTGAAATTACCGGGTGGCATTAGAATCATTGACATCCCTCGAGAGCTCCTGACATCCTGCGGGGGTAACCGCTAATCATGGCTTTCTAGAAATAGCTCAGATTAAAACCAGATTTGAAGAGTTGGCGCGTAATCATGAAAAATGCCATAGGATTTTATGTTTTGTTTAATTTAATTATTTGCAACTCCAATGTTTGGATTGCTCTTAAAAAATTAATATTTCTATCAACGTTTTTTTTTCAAAATTCATTAGATAAGAATGAGATGCGATTTGAAGAATTTACTGTTACTAATGAATAGCAGAGTTAATAAGTGATCAACTGATTTTATGTATCCAGCTATGGAAAATATTGCGGGAAAAAGGAAAAACAAAATAACATCAGCAACAAAAACAAAAGCCTTACTTAAAATCTATTGTTTAGAAAATGTATGTTCATATGTAACAATGACATATTAAATGGAGTAGGAAAGAATATATATTGGGTGTTTTAAAAATATATATTTCCTTTAATATTTGTACTTACTATTTCTTACTAGATCTCCTAACATGATAATGATCTGGGATTTTATTTTTACATTACAAAAGACACTAGGGAAATTTTGCAAAACGACTTTATTATTCGTTTAGAATCTTTCATGTATTTTTCTTCACATTTACCATTCTTCAATTCAGTATTATAGAACAGAAGTGTAACATGCAAATATCCTGACAAGATAAGACCGGACAACGAGGCATAAATTACAAATATTAGGAGGTATGATGGAATAGCTGACGCAATTTAGTTATTTGGGAGTGGAAGTGATGGGTTCAAAGTTGGTTTTCCCCCTCTACAGATTAGTTACCGAAAATTCATCAAACAAAGGTTTCCATTGCTAACAGAAGAAGAAGATGATGATTTCTGATGCAACTGCTGTAAGTTCCTTGTTAACAACTTCATTAATTGCTACTGTAGAAACGCTAGAATTATTTGGTTTTTACCTAAAAAAAGTTGTAATAAGTCGTTGACTTACAATACAATTTTTAATCGCATATAGACAAGTCAACGTCTTTAGGACTAAAGGGTATACGCTAGTAAGAAGAAAAGGGAAAAAGACAATACGTTTTTCCTTCAAGATTACCAATACCGTCTGTTTACTTCCTTTGCTATCTATAGACACCTAACCAACCTTATAAATATTCTGAGTTTCTTCTTCTTCAATCAAAACTGTGAAGCATCTTCCGGTTCTTGATCCCATCTCCTTCTTTGCTCGGGGTGTGTATTGAAAGGTAATAGATATCTGCTATTACAGAGCTTTGTTGGGTTTCAGGTGTGGTCTTACTGCATATTGTTTCTTTTCTCAAATAGTACATACACATTAGACGTCCATTTTATGGCACCATTGTTCAACTGTAAAGAATCACAGCCCCTTTTTTACTTCCTTTTACGATAAAGGAAGTATTGGATTTACCCCAAAAATTACAAATTGAGTTTTCAACAGATCTTCACGATTTAGAATTCCCTGAAACCAAAAAGCATGTTTTTGTTCCTTGGTCTGCCTGTGAACAGAATATCTCAAAAACGAAAAGAGGTATGGCGTTGAAACTTCATATATAAGTTTTTTGTACTATCTAAATGCGACAGCTATCTTTTGAAGAAAATCGCATACCCGAAAGTAGGTGTTTACTCTTGTGATTTTTCAGTTTTTCGGTTTTTTTAAAAACGGCTCTAACAATTTTTTTCGAACTTTACATTTTTATTATATTGTTAATGTGTATTGATGTGAGAAAGGTGATTTTCTAGTTGAATACCTCTAAAATGGGTTTCCTTTGTTTTTTTTTTATATTTTTGTTATTAACTTCTATTTTAAATAAAACACCCGGTATATTATTACATTTTTGAATTGACCTCAAAATTTTAGAGAAAATTTGTCTCTTCAACTAACGCTCGATTTTGTACCGTTTTTGTAGAATTTCTAATTTTTGAAAAATTTTACAAATGCTTAAAAATTAAAAATCAAATTTTTTACTAATTATAAGATCACTGTAAAAGAAGTGTGAGTGTAGAGCAAAGTTGAAATGCAAAGACACCAGCACACCATAAGGTTATGCTGGAATGCTGGTGTCTTTACATTTCAACTTTGCTCTATCACACCAGATTTGAATTAATGGCTATTCCAAAAATTCGCCCCATTAAATCATCTAGATTACTGTTAGTGCTTCTCCAGGCAAATGTCCATTTATTATTATGGAACTTTTCGTCATTTCAGTTATTCAACATAAATTTGGTAAACATTTGTACCCCCTATAACAAAATCAAACGCGCGCTGCTGAGCCAAAGAGCAGCCGTTACGATCGTTTTCTGAAAATGTGCAGAATTTAATAAAACTTTGTAGTTTATAAATCGTTAGGCATCAAAAGAAATCCTACAAATACCGCAGGAAGCCGATCCTGCTGTTTGATTAAAAGAAAATTCAAAATTTGAATTTTAAATTTTGAATTTAATAAATTATTTTATGCCATCGTTTGGCCCAGTTCGATCGAACTAAAACCAAATTTCTGTTTTGTTCCTCAAATTGTAACGTGAGAAAAACTTAATTTACCCCTATAATTATCAGCTAGGGTGCATTTTCGAATTGCATGAATAAATTCAAAATTGCAGATGGCATTAAAAACGTCGACGTCACACGTAAGCTCCCTCACTCCGCGAGATCAATCGCCAATCAAGTTCTTCCAGAAATCAGTTTAAGATCTAACAGATTCGACAAACGTACGGAACCATTGTAATAAGTTCTTAGTGCTCGAGTGCTGGTGTTTCCAAGCTTTCCATTTGAAAAAGCCCTAGTGAAAATGGATTTCCGCTCAAGAAATCGTGGCAAAATGACCGTAGAGGAGCAGCGCAGCCTAAAGCTGGTGAAGCTGATGGATGAGACCGGCTATCCCCTGGTGCAGACCAACGGCCAACGCGTCTTCGGGCCGCCGCCCGGTTGGAAAGGACCTCGACCGCAAGGGTGCGAAATCTTCGTGGGGAATATCCCGCGCAACATCTTCGAGGACGAGCTAGTACCCCTTTTCAAGAGTTGCGGCCGCATCTACCAGCTGCGGCTCATGTTGGACTTCTCGGGCCTGAACCGCGGCTACGCGTTCGTCACCTACACCAACCCCCTCGACGCCAAACGCGCGATCGAACTGCTGGACAACCACCCCATCCGCCCGAGGCGATGCATCGGCGTCTACAAGTCCGTGGACAACTGCCGCCTCTTCGTGGGCGGTCTGCCCCAGGACAGGTCGAAGGTGGACGTGTGGAACCAATTACAAGAGTACGTAGAGGGCATCGTCAACATCATCATGTACCCCCCGCGCGAAAACGACAGCGTAAGTTTCAACAGGGGCTACGTGTTTGTAGAGTTTAGCGATCACAGGGCCGCCGCCACCGCCAGAAGGCAGCTCAACTCCGGGGTGCAGCTATGGGGCTTCAACGTCTTCGTTGACTGGGCGGATCCCCTCCCGGAGGTCAACCCCGAAGACATGGCGGAAGTATGTAGTTTCTTTTGGTTTTTTGCATGGTAACGGCTTTTAGGTCAAACAAGTGATGTAGCCTTGCATGTAGATCCCGCCAATTTTGTTGGCTATCGCCTTTTGTTTTTAACGGTCCTATGACGAACAAAATGGCGGCCTCAATGGCTTCCCTAAAAATCGACTTTTAACTCACAATTTGCACGCCTGGTTCATAGATTAGAACCACAGAATAAAACAATTGTTTTATTCTGTGTTAGAACAGAAATAACATCAACAGTTCCTTAATAAATTCACGAGGGCACTTAAGGCCATTTTTAATCAGATCAATAGTTTTTTAAAAATATCCAAAGAAATGTTTTAATTTTTTCTGTTATTATATTTCGATGTTAAGTTAACAATGAGACAGTTGGTGGAAATTAGTTTTGATTACCTACATAGGAATAAATAAATGAAATTTACAATAAATAAATTACGTTTTATCATATTTCGAAAGGAATCTAAAAATAACGACTATAATTGCATGAACTGTATTTGATCTCTATAGAGAGCCAACTATGCCCCAGCAATAGGAATGGGTGAAGTTCCTACGGTGAATTTTGTATGATGTAGATTGAAAGCTGATGTCGTTGAATAGAGTTCCATCTTCTCTATGTGATCCCTCTTTCCCATATTTTGTTTACCCTTAATCCACCTTCTGCAAAGCCAGTAAACGCCCGATCAATGAGAATCAGTCCAGGTCGTGCGGTGACGCTGTCATACAACGTAGAGACTCCAAATCAGTGTCATCGGATAGTTTAATATCCTCTACGTGTACCATACGTTGCCTGCCTCTAGCTCACCCTCTATAGAGCGAGAAGCCAGCAATGCGAATTGATTCAGATTCTGCTGTAACGCTGTCGTACGATGTAGTGTAGAGACTCTAAGCTAGTGTCATAGAATAGTTTCATCTTGTTTACGTCATTCACTCTTTTCACATTTTGCATTCCCTTAACTCATTTTCTAGGGAGCAGGCAATGCCCCAGCCATGAGAATCGATTCAGATCATGCAGTGATGCTGTCGTGAGAGCCAGCAATGCGAATTTGTCTAGGTCCTGCGGTAACACTATCGTACAATGTAGAGGCTTCAAACTGGTGTCGTCAGATATCTTTATTTCTTCTACGTGATCCACCTTTTCCCATATTTTGCTAGCCCATAACTCACCTTCTAGAGTGCTAGCAATGCCCCAGCAATACGAATAGATCCAGTTCCTGCGGTAACACTATCGTACAATGTAGAGACTCCAAATCGTGTCGTCGGATAGTTTAATTTCCTCTGTGAGCCATCCTTTTTCATATTTTGCCTGCCCCTGACTCAGTTTCTATAGAACAAAGAACTAGCAATGCAAATCGGTTCAGATCCTGCGGTAACATTATCATATGATATAGAGACTCCAAGCTGCTGTCATCAGATAGTTTCATCTCCTTTGTGCAATCGACTTGTTCCATATTTTGCATGCCCTTAACTTACCTTCTAGAGAGCAACCAATGCCTCAGCCGTGAAAATCGATTCAGGTCGTGCAGTGATGCTGTCAAACGATGTAGACTCCAAATCGATGTCATCGGATAGTTTCATCTCTACATGATCCACCCTTTCACATATTTTGCTTGCCCATAACTCACCTAGAGAGCCAGCAATGCTCCATCAATGCAAATTGGTTCAGGTCCTGCGGTGACACTGTCATACAATGTAGACTCCAAATCAGTGTCGTCATAGAGTTTCATTACCTCTATGTGCTCCACCCTTTATATATTTTGCTTGTCCTTAACTCACGTTCTAGAGAGCCAGCAATGAGAAGCAATCAAGGTCCTGCGGTAACACCAAGACACGGTCATTTGAAGTAGAGACCCCAAACCGGTGTAATCGGATAGAGTTCCCTCTCTTCTACGTGATGTACATCGTTCCATGTTTTTCCTGTTCCTAATTCACTTTCTAGAATACCAGCAATGTCCCACCAATGAGAATCGCCCCAGGTCCTCCGATGCCTAACTTATCTTCTAGAGAACCGCATTGATAACTTAACACGAATCGTTATATTCATGACTTAAGATACAGAAGTTAATATCGATACCATGGATAATTTTATCATAAGCGACTGTCCTTATCATTGTCATTAATGTGGAGCAATTTATACATTATTACTGAATAACAGTCGCCCTTAGATTTGCCAGAACGGGCTTGATATGTGAGTTATATTTATCATTTTAAATATATGAGATTTTCTAATAAACGGCAGCATTTAACACAACATCCAAAATAGCTTAAAAATACTGTACCTATCACCAGTTATTTTCTACATTAAAATTGAACCAAATTTTTATAGAATTAATTGCAGAATTTGAAATTTAAAAAAAATCTAATTTTTGAAATTTCTGTGTAACTAAAGAAGTAAGTGTAAAAAACTTGATTATGACCTTTTCTAACATTTTGAATAAGCTGTAAAATATGTCATGAACTTCTATAACTGAACACTTGTTTTTTTATATTTTCAGTATGAAACTTTCAAATATGTATGTTTTAAAAAAAACTATGATAAAATAGTAAGTAAATTTATTTCTGTTTGAAGACCAAAATAAAATAATTCACTTTTAATTCAGTTAAAACAATGTTCAGTGACTTTGGGGCATGTTTCTATGTATTGGTGCACTTTGTCTTGTCTTTGTCTGTCAGTGCACCTTTGACGATGAGTTGGTTAGTTATTACACTATTTTGATATTTATTATTGACGTTGCGCAAATAATATCGAACACGTGGTATCTCACTCTACATCCTGCAAGTAGGATCACAGAACACAAGGTAATAATATTTTACGTGCAATCGCAATGCGATACCCTGCTGCGTATCACTGCAGAAAAAGTATGCCAATCGGTATACGTAAATTAATTCAAAAATGTTGTCTTAATGGACGTGACTTCTGTTCATTAATAGGTATCATCAATTTGCAGTTTTAATCACACTTGTTGCAGCGTTTGCTTCATTTCTAGTGCATTTGCATCTATTTTATAAGAAAATTGAAGACACAAGCAGTTCGTAGATTTATTATTTTGAGTTGTTATCACAGTAACTTTCAGATTTATGGAATGCAATCAAAGCCAACTATCTAGTTCATCCATTAATTTACAATCATTACCCCTTCAGCCTTTCTGTGTCGAGGGTCATTCATACTAGCTTATATACAGAAGTGCAACAGAAGACTTATACGATGCTGCTCCATGTTCAATTGTGCTACACATTCACCTCATTGCGTTACTTGTGTATACCGAGTGAAAATGTTGTGGGGTTTACATTATCAATATTAGTATACTTTTGAATATGACATTTTACTATTTACTCCCCCCCCCCCCCCCCCCAGGTCACACTTGGTATTATGTTTGTATGGACTAGTCTTATTATTCTAACTAAATTTTTTTAATTATTTTGCTCAATTCAAACTGTTGTGCGTAAGTTATAAGTCTGTGTCAAAACTGACGCAAAACCTAACCTGCTAACATCGAATTTGACATAGACTTACAGTGTCACCAGTGTCAGTTATCAGCCATATGATTTAATGCACGACATGACTTCATCAGTTCCAAAGCCGACTAAACCACAAATTCTAATAAACTCCCATTAGATACGAGCTAACTAACGTTATTTTCCTTAATAAATTGAGCATATTGTTAACCGAGTTCAATCATTAGTTTCCATTGGAACTTATTATATATTTAATGATTTAAAAAACTAATAAATTGTGTTTAATAATTTCAGTTTGAATTGCCCAAATGTATTCATCAAATTAGGATAACTGGACTAACATCATTATTTTTGACAGCCTATTATTTTGCAACAGAATTCTACTCGCATTTATTAAATGGCACACCCTGTATATGTTTTCTCAAAATATCTTATAATTGGTGCTATTTCTTGTAATATAGGTCCAGCAACGATGCGGGGGTCAAAGATATTTCTAAAACTAGGAGAGTTACATAAATATTGTGTATATAAAAGTTGTAGGTGCGAAAGTGGTGAACATTACTAAAATCGTTTTGAATATACAGGGTGGCTCAAAAAAGTAGCGAATCAAACTTTTTTTTATAAAATGCCCTACATCTGGGTAGCTAAATGTTTTGGATTGAAATACTAATAATTCATATATAAAGTTGTATCGGTTTAACGTCACTTGTTTTGGAGATATTAACGATTTTATGCAAAAAAATTTCAGGCTGTTGCTGTAATTACTTAGCCGTTGTTTAAATATTAGAGTATTGACGCTGGAGCACGCGTATCATGAGCGTAATGGTGTTTAATAATAATCAGTTAATTTTGTATTGAGATAATTGACAGTTGCAAGTTTTGCGCAGCGTGAGCAAAATTCTTATTGGTCGAGTTCTAGCGTTTAGTACATATTTTTAAATATAAAATTGTTTTTTTTTATCGTTTTCAGTGCCTTTAAACATGGATCGTAGCAAAACAGTTGCTCAAAAATACACATTCAACCGGCTAGTTTTAAATGTTGTTAAAATGTTAGTTGCCATTATCTCCATTGTAGTTAATTTTGTATTTTTTAACTTACATTTTTAAAACTTAGTTTATTTGTCAAGCATAAAATAGACTTTTTTTGGCTCTCTGATAGAATGCGACAGACAAAGTCATGTAAGCAAAATTCTAACGGGCCAGTTCTCGTGCATCTACGCTTGACGCGAGTTCTACTCCTGGGTTAACATTAAAAACCACAATGTAAGCCACTCGAGATACTTTATTTAAAGAAATCGCAGAGATAACCTGAATTCTCTGAACACAATATAAAACCACGTTTAGAAAAATAAAAATTCAGTAATTATATCATTTTAAATGTTCATATATTTTTCCTTTTGTTCTCCTGGGATTAAAAATATACAAAGTACTTAAAATTTGCAAGTTTAATAATTTCGGAGTTTTTTTATGGAAACACCCTCTATATTTTTATATTTTTGATAAACTCTTCCCTGATATTTTACTCAATTCTCCGAAAAAACCCGTTTTTCAATTATTCGGGTTTTAAAATGAAAAAAACATCTATTTCATAGCCTCTGTAGCTTTCCACTAAAAAGTCTACTTTCAATTGTTACATACAGTGTGTCTCACTTTAGACGACACCATCCCAGTGATTGTTTGGATATATTATCGATTTAAAATATTTCTTTTTTCTAATTATACCCCTTACTAAATTCTAGTTTTAGGATATGTTACTTTCTCTTCACGGTAAAATGCTAGGCTACTACGATTTAAAATGAACATTAAAATTGAAGTCATATTAGGGAGTTTTTTATCAAAAAATTTTGTTAATAAAAGTTGTTCAGAATCGTTCAAATAAGTTAAAATTTTAAAAATCTCTCTTAAAAAAATTCCTAAGTCCTGAAAATTCGAATAATAATCTCACAAGGTTGCCATAATTTTTTATTTTATTCTTTTAATTCAATACAATAAAAAAACTATGCTTAATTACTTAAATAACGGTATTTTCAACTAAATCTCCATTACCCTGTATACATTTTTCTATTCGTTTTCTGTTGTTTCCGACAACTTTTCTCAGTTTTTCTTAATTGATGTCTTGCCAAGATTAAGTTATTCTGTCACATAGTTGTTAAATATTTATTGGTCTAGTTTTATACACCTTATTTTCAATAGTATCCCATAAATAAAAATCGAATGGTGTGATATCGGAGGATCTAGGTCGCCATGCGATTAGGGGATTGTTACGACCTATCCATCTTCCCGGGAAATTTTCATTTAACCATTCCCTAACCACAATTGCGTTATGTATAGGCTAATTGATAGTACATTTCCTGCCGTACTGCAACTGGAAGATCATGTAATATTGTAATGCATCACATAATTCGTTATTTACATTTTTTGAGAGATTTTCAGAATTGTTTATTTTTAATGAAATTTCGGATTTAGCTTATTTGAACGATTCTGAACAATTTTAGTAACAAGATTTTTGATAAAAAAATCCCTAATACGACTTCTTCAATTTTGCTGTTTAAATATGGTTTTAAAAAAGACAATCGAAAACACAAAATAATTAATGATCGTTAAAAATGATCAAAATCGATTATTTCATAAATGTATTGTTTAGTAAGCCTTGAATTTGTTATCCAAAATTAAAATTTATCAAATAAACATCATAGGATTTATGTTTATGCAGAAGTACCATATACATTATTATAGTTTCTATTTTAAGAGCTCGCACAGCATTTTGTGGGCAATGATTATTATATCGATCGAAATAAAATTACCCCTGTCTCGCTGAAATGTCAAACCACCAACCACCTGGCAATCAGCCAGCCTTCAAACGGTCCGCCCAGACCCAATGCAATAAAACATATTTTTTCTTATCTAAACTGTGTCATGTGCCCGCGTTGTTCGTATGCGGAATTGTGAGTTTAGCAGGTTGTTAGCACGTGTCCTGGTGCAATCAGTATCTCCCAACACGACGTATTATATACAGTACTTAAAACTAGTAAGCAAAACAATGCAGCATAAGTTGCAACCCTTTTGACTGCCCGCCAAAGGTATCCCTTCGATAAAAAACTGGTGTTATCAGCTTTAAAAATTATAACAGATTATTTTAATAACAATCTCCACACTCGTTTATTTTAAGATAGGAAGCAAAGAGGCGTAAATTAGATGGAAGCTGACAGCGCCGCCGCGCCGGGTGCAAACTTATAAAAACCGCCCCCGCTCCTTGAAAGTCAATGAAAGTAATTGAACAAGTACACATTTTCATAACTATGATATATATTTATTACAGTAATAATACGTGGAAAAGTAATCACAGAAAACAAAATAAGGAAATTGCTACTAATCAGATGAGAAGTTTCTATATGAACACATGTCCGGAAATGCATTTTAAGGCAGCTCAGCCCTAAGAATAGCAATAAAAAAATCAAATAATTTAAGTAAGCACCAAAATAATTTTTCAACTTTTCATGGCAATTCTAATTATTGTTCCACAAATAATAAATTAGGACCAGAATGCTATTATCAGGAATATATTTGCCGAGCACCAAATAGTTATTTTTGTGTTAAGCGCGCAAAATGAGTGTTTTGTGCTGTGCACTGAGCCGAGACAGTTAGTCGAGACAAAAAAGTAATTCGAAAATGCCTCACGAAATACAAACCAAATTTTGTCTGCTACCATCAAACAAGAATATGAAAATATTATTTCGCGCCCTAGTGTGCGAAGTGCTTTTTTCACGTCGCCAATGGTAACGTAAAATAAATAACCTATTTTTGCCAAGTTATAAAAGGGCAACTTTGCGTGTTGATAGCGATGCGTAAATGTTACCTTTTTTGACAATTTGTACTAGTTTTGAAAGTCATACTTTTTTTCATGAATTTGCAGTTTAATAATGAGAGCGAAGCCCGAGTTAATCAAGCAAATGAATGAAAAAAGGGACTTTCAAAACGTGTTGTACACGTAGTTTTTTTGCATAGTGATCGTTTGGTCGAAATTTAGTCGAAAAGGCATTTGGAATTGACAACAGAACTGTCAAATTTACATTGCAATAAAATAGTTAAAAAAGTGTACGTTTTTCACAAATTTCGCGTTAAAAAAAGTGGAACTTTCAATATGATTTTTTACTCTAACAAAATGTACTTTTATCATCAGAAATAATAAATGAGTAGCACAAATAAGAAGCGATCTCCATAAATAACTTTTGACGTCCAATATTCAATAAGATAAGAAAAGAAATAATTAATGATCGCTAAACATAATCAATATGAATTTAGTTCATAAATAATACAAAATGTATACATATACCTTTACCATTTACCAGGGTTGGCATGTTTAAAACATGTTTTAAATTGCCATGTTTAAAAAACTTCTGAATTGTTTGTCCTAAATGTAATACAAAATAAAAATAAATTCATACTGTAGATAATATACAGTGTGGAAATAAAGTAACGGATAAATTCGTTAATTTCGTTGATATTCATTTTTATGAAAAAATATCGAAGGGGGTAGCGATTTTGACCATAGGGAATATTTTCAGCTGATATCTAATTTGTTTTTCATGATATGACGTCATTGACTTTTTTTAAATGACAACCTATATTTTTTATTATTGATTTTGGTAGCACTTTTTATGTTGTTTTCAATGATATAAAATTTTCAATATGTTAATCTGAAAACAAATGAGAAAAAATGGTCTGAAAGTTTAAATACGTATTAAAAACCAATGAAATGAGCAAAATAAATCTAGTTACCTACGTTTGACGGAAAGTCATTGACGGCACATTCGTTTTTATTGAAATAAAAAAAAACAAATGAAAAATACAATAATAAATAATAATAAATTCAATTCTCTGTGTCTCGCTTAATTGTACCATCTTTATTAATAAAATAGTGTGCTAAAGGTAAATTATAATTTAGAAAAAGCAAAGGACGCTTATTTTGTTATGGCATTTACAAATTGTTTAATTCTGACATGTAACTAATCTTTTTTTGTTTTATCCATTGTAACTAGATTTATTTTGCGCATTTCAATGATTTTTAATATTTAAAGTTTAAGACCATTTTCTCGATTCTTTTCAAATGTAACATATTGAAAATTTTATACCACTGCAAACAACATAAAAAGTACTACCAAAATCAAGAATAAAAAATGTAGGTCGTCATTTAAAAAAAACGTTGATGACCTCATATCATGAAAAACAAAATACATACGAAACTGAAAATCAACTGAAAATATTCCATATGGTAAAAATCGCTACACCCCTTTCGAGATTTTTTCATAAAAATGAATATTAACGAAGTATATTAATTTATCCGTTACTTTATTTCCACACTGTATATATATTTCAACGTGGTTACATAGTAGTAGAATTATTCATATAAGAAAAATCACTACAAAACCAAAAACAACGTAACTAAAAACAACCTAAATAAAAACACTGCTCTTCTACATCCTCAAGTGAAGGAATGCTTTTATTAAGAGTTAAAAATGCTAGTTTTAATGCTTTGTTGATCCCCAGTCAATTTATTAGTTTCGAGTGAACTATTCCAAAACAAGAAAATAATCGTTTGATTTCGGTTGACGAAGCAACTGCAGTATGTACCTGTATCACTAAACTGAAATTTATTTAATTAATATTGCTCTTAATCCATCATAAAACAAGTTTTACATTATGTAACGAACGACTTGCGAGATTGAAACGCGTCGTTATTGAGTTTGAAAAACTCAACGTTTCGCCTACTTTCATACGAGGCTTCATCAGGAGGTAAGCAAAAGAGCACGGTAACTCAATGTGTGAATCTTTCTACTAAAAATTGATGAGGATTTGCAGATATAGCAGCTTTATCGAAATGGATCTAATGGCCGGTATCGCATTCGACGATGGCTGATGATGAAACGAGACCCGGCCTGAAGCGACACTGGTGTTCAGAGATACAAACTTTTACTGAACGTCCTGTGTCCAAATGTATACAGCATTACAGGAACAAGGGACAAGGGACTCTATAAACACCTTTAAATGATACGGTGTTTAATTTATCTTTGCGTTTTCAAGCGCGCTACTAAACTCACCATTTTTGCTACATTTAGTTTTAGAAAATAATTCCAGAAGGGGTTCTAGTCTCCTTCCAGTCATGATTCGGATGAATTTTGAATAAAACTATTTAGTCTTTCTTAACAAATTTTAGTAAATATTGCTTTACTTAAAAATGTGATAAAAAACATAGTGCGCCCAACCACAAATGCAAACAGTAATTGAAAGTTGAATTGAAACTAGGAATATGTTGACTGCATTTATTCATAATAGTGATTTAGTTTTAAAAGTAATTTTCCTAATTACATAAGCTACCTACTAAATATAAGTAGGTTACCACAATTACAAGATTAAAAGACAATGTTAAAAAAACTTTTTTTTGTTTAATTTAAAAAATATGTTCTAATGACATAATTAACATTTAATGCTCAAATGTTATTTTTGGTGGCAAAAGAAAAATTATTCGAGGTTAAATTAATATTTTGTTGGTGCTGGATTAAACACTATCCATAAAAAACAAGGATTTTAATTAATTAAAATAATGCAGAAAAAGCAAATTTGGTGTAACTTAGCATATCTACACTATTTTGATTTGGATTTAGAAGCCTTTGAAAAGTTGGTAGAAGGTCAGAAGGGACAGTTTATACAAGGGTGAGATATTCGAAAAGGTTACACTTTTCTACATAAAAACGATACTCTTGTTTGAAATCGCTGAAAGCAGTAATTTTCAAGGGAAGCAAACCTAACCATTGAAATTCGCTACTTGAGAAGCATAACCCCTCACGCTTCTCGAAGTTGTAGCTTCCTTAACCCTCAAAATCCCAAAAAATATAATTTCAATAGAGCATTTATTTAGTTTGTTAATTATTACAAAAACCCAGATAATTTGTTGAAAATGCTACCAAAACATGTGTAAAATGCACAGGCGCGTGCTGGGACTCTACAGAGGGCCCGGGCATTTAAATTTTAGAAAAGGCCCCTAAAAAATACCATGGTGAAAATTTTAATTTTTTCGAGGTCATATGATCTAAAACAACCGAACGGTAAGTTGAGAAATATATTCACTTATAATACCATGAGTAGTCAAAGTTATGTCGACTATTTTTGCGGTGGTGTCACGAATGTCCATTGCGCTTTGGTACGATTAGGACGAGTGCGGTAGCACGAGTCCTAATCCCAAGCGCAATGGACATGAGTAGTAATACCACCGCAAAAATAATCTACTTAACTTTGACTAAGAATGGTATTCGAGGGACTATTTAATGAACCAAACTACTTTTTCAAATTAGTTTTCAGTAAATCTAGCAACAAACTACGTAATTTCTATAGTAACAGAACACTAATATTGACTTTTTCTAATAAAAATCGCATTTGTTAAAAATAGTCACTTGAATACCTTCTAGGAAGATATATCCACTGATATTTTTTTGATTGGTCAAGAAACGTCAGAATTCTGTATTTTCATTGGTCACTTTTTGACAGATGACAGGTGAATTGAATAGTCACTTATAATATCATGAGTAGCCAAGTTATGTCGACTATAAAAATAAATTTGACTAAAATGGTATTCGAAGTAACTATTCAATGAATCAAACTATTTTTTCAAATAGTTTTCAGCAAATCTAGCAACAAATCATGCAATTTCTATAGTAACAGAAAACTAAAATTGATTTTTTTAAATAGAAACTACGTTTGTTTAACATAGTCATATATAATACTATAAGTACTGAAAGTTATGTCGATTATTGTTGGGGTAGTAGGTATCACGAAGGTCTATTGCGTTTGGATACAAATGTTGCAGAAGCAATGGATATGAGTGATACCACCTAAAAAATAGTCTACCTAACTTTGACTACGAATAATATCTGTAGGACTATTCAGTGAACCAAACCCATTTTTCAAATTAAAAAATCTCAACATTTCGTTACACATGTTAAAAAACAAATTGTGTAAACATCTTCAATAAATATTTTAATTTGTTCAAAATAGTCACTTGAGTACTAGTACAATATTTGCTACAATTTGGTACTAGTACAATAGTCACTACAGTGACATTGGCCATGAAATGCAAAATCTAAAGTTTTCATTGGTCCACTTTTGACAGATGACAGGTAAACTGAATTGTCACTTAAATACCTTTTAGGAAGATATATCTTTTCTTTCTTGTATGTGGATATCTCCGCTGGTATTTTTTTGAATAGTTAAGAAACTTCAAATTCTGTACTTTTTCACATATAGCAGGTGAATTGAATTGTCAAAATAGTAATTTGTAACGTAGCATTAGGCAGGGTAATATGGTAACAAAACTAAAAACATGATAAGTAAAATGTATTAAAAACTAGTAGCTATTTATTGTATAAGTGTTGAATGTAGCATATAAGTCACGAAAGAAGAGGTTTAATCTCGACGCCCGCTGGGGTAGTGCAATACAACGTTTTAGCTAACACCTCTCGTAAATCTATTTAATATTTTTTATGCTAACATGACATTTGATAAGCTATTAATAAGATTTAAAAGTTACAAACAAGCCTTGGATTAGTTCGTATGTAGCTATAGTAATTATTTCTTCGTGGCTTTTCTAGTTTTTCTTATTAGTGGCTGACTAATGATGAACTTCCTTTATTTGAAAAAAACAATAGTAATATTCTTAGTATGAGTAGGTGTTGGATAATAGCTATATAACAAGTACATAATTTCATGAGTTTATTTCATTGCCGAGCAAGTATTGTGAGCGAGGTCAATAAAGAAGACGAGTCAATAAGGTCAGATTATGTAGGAATGATCATTGTCTTTAGCTTTAGATGTCTTATAAACGTTTTCAACATTTCTCTTTGATAACTGATGTCACAGTTTGGCAAACATCATTCACTTTTCCTTCAATTTTTTTTGCTGGAATAACTTCACAAATTCTGTTGAAGGAGCTTATCGGCATACTTTGACTAATTTCAAGAAATCTACGACAATCCAAGCATTCTAAATCACTATAAAATGATCCATGATCCACAAATCTGTTCTCTATACTGACTATTTAAATATAGGGACATGAAGGTCAATAAAACAGCCAATTATATTTTTCTTCACTGACTATAATTTGCACCATCACGACATTGTTAATGTGGTCAAACGAAAATGATCTTCATTTTGATGTTATATTTTTTAAAAAACATACGAATAGTCCCAGGGCCCGACAACTCAGGGCCCACCGGGAAATGCCCGGTAGCCCGGCGGGCCAGCACGCGCCTGAAAATGCATATGGTACATACGATTATTTGTACAAATTGGAACTTTGAAAGTTCGAGTGATTAAATGTTGTTATAACATTTCTATAGTTTTAAATAAGATATGTCTAGGTACATACTAAAAAAAAAATAAGACATTAATAAAATCCTTAAAGCCTGATTGCAGTCCAACTGTTTCTACTCTATTCAAGAATTTAAATCCTGACAAATTTAATTATGTTTATGCACGAACAGGCAGAATTGTTCACTTTATACCCTATCCTTGAAGGTATAATGTGTCACTTTACATCACAAGGGCCATAAAGTACTTTACGGCCCGCTAAATGGCACTAAGCGGGTCATAATAGTAGTTTATATATCAAGAGCACAAGGTAAGCAATTTCAGCCCGCAATGATAATTTGGAGCCCGACCGAAGGGAGGGCTGTAAATCATCAAGGGATGAAATCGCTCTTGCGCCAGAGATATATACATACATAATTTTATCCTCAACCGGAAAGATGTGATGCGATTTATTTTTATAAGTGAAGATTTTCCAACTATTAACATTAAAAATCATAATACTAGGATCTAATAAAAGCAAGGTGCATTTCCGTAGCAACTACGTAAACATGGGCAGAAAAATTTACTTTTCCACCCTCGGGCGAGAATGGTTTACTTTGCTCCCTCGGGCGAGAATGTTATACTTTGCGCCCGCACATGCGGGCGGGAATAGGGTACTTTGCGCCCGGTTAAGGATAAATCACTTTGCAGCCACTCAGTGTCATGTTTGTCAGTTTGACAAGCAAGACATCAAGGTTGCCAAAATTAATAAAAATAACTAACTCTTCATGTTAGAGCTCGTGGCAATGCCTTGGATTCTAATTTTCACGCAGCTGGTCATAAACGCCTTCTTACGCCCTTGGTACATAAATAAGTATTAGATTATAAAATTGCGAGCAGGTGGCCCAGCGAGCAAATGCTCGCCTCTCAGACGACCGGCCCGCGTTCTAATTTTGGTGACTATCTAGAGTTTAAAAATCATTTGCTCCCTGGCTATCACATTAACACCTATGGTAGTCGTTAGCCCCTATCAAGGGAACTCGTTCTCGCTTTCGACGAGCAAAGCTACCCATCTACCAGGCATAAGGGCAAAGAGGGCTTTGTGGTTAAAACAGGCCACTGGCCTATAACAAGAGGAGGAAGAAGATTATAAAAATTCTGTCGATCTTTTGCCCTATAACGTCTCCTGCATGTTCATTCTGGACTTTTGCTACACAATGCATATGTTTTTTTTTCTTTATGTGAAATCATTTGTGTGTAGATACATTAACTGTAATTATATTGTGGTGTAGTTTTGGAAATAAATCTATCTATTATTTTTACCCCGTGTAATATCTGTCTCTGTAGATCATCTTCACTTGCTGCCATCAATACTTGATCATCTGCAAAGAGTAGTATGTTCAAGCAGTAGTTTTCATTTATTTTTATTCCCATTGGAGCTACCTACTCACGTAACTCGCCACTACTATTGTTATAGTATTTAGTCGATGTATATATTTAAAAGTGTGTATGACAAGGGACACCTTTGCCTTACTCCTCTATTTATGGTTTCAAATCTATTTCCTTTGGTTATTCTAAAGCCCGTGTTCTGATAGCAGCTTTATCCTTTATTTTTCATTATATGCCATAATTTTTTTCATATATTTATACAATCAAAAGCTTTTTCAAGATCAATGAAAACCAAATGAGATTTATGCCCCTATCAGTAATTGCTACAATTATTTCTTGGTTGCATAACCGCATGCGCCAAGGACTGGTCAAACAGTCTCGAAAGTTGAGCAACGTTCACGACAGTCGGCACTTGGATGGGTGTCCGACCAATAATGGTAGTAAAATCGCAGCCAGCCATGCCTCGTAGAGCACGTTAAGCCGTCGTTCCCGTTCTCATTATTAGAAAAAATGGGTGGGTTATATTGAAACATCTGCACTTGAAAAAAGTTTAGGCATTAAGACTTCATTGTTGCCAAAACCAGACTGGGAAGTTGCAATGCGCGATTTTGCTTGCCGCATGGTAATGTCAAGAAATGAACTAGGTGTTTCTGCTCAATCGGTCACTGGGTTGTATCCAGTACACAATTTTAAAATTCCAGAGCTTGGATTTTTTTCAAATTTTTGTCTCCAATACTCGATTTTACTGTATGTATTATGGAAAATTTGAGGGTTGGAAACCAGTATATTTGCTATCGTGTTTATATAGTCCGCCAACACGAAAAATGCAATTTGTGCAGGGGGGCCTTTTTGTTTAAAATCAGCTAAGGCAGAGCGATTTTCGGGACAAAATAAAATTTAGTACAGGATTTAAAAAGTATGTACTATCACGCCTAAATCAGGATGAACGGTCAATTTACTCTAATGTGCTATTTCCCAAACCAGTCCTGCATTGGATGCAGTTGGTCGTGGAGACATTGAGATGCCATCGTTGAGTTAGCACTAATTGCATTTGTAGCAACTGTAACATATTCTGTGGTTAATAAGTTTGCTATGTAATGCTCAGGGTTACCATCTTTCTAAAACTGAAAATCGAGACGTACAACAAAGTAAGGGGGGAGGGGCGGATGTCCTCTCAAGGTAATTTTTTTTAAATAAGTAAGTAAGTAAATTTATTGCTCCAAGAAATTACAAATAATAATAATACGCTAGTATACAACGGTTCGCCCATAAAGTTACCTTGTGTATGGGCGAACAATTAATTTATAAAAAATACACTTGTCTGTGCACCTATCAAATTAATGTATAGGTAATATAACTTTAATAACTATAATAATAATTACAAATACGGACTGTAGAACCCGGAATTAATTGCCTTCTAATGAACTCTCCCTAAACAATTATGATGAATAAATTAGAAATATCTGTATTCCTGAAATATTTTGAAACTTCATGTTTAAACGAGTTAAATGTAAGCATTTTTATATCCGACGGAATTGCATTGAATATTTTCGGCCCTAGATATACTAACGATTTTTGAGTATGGGTTTTTTTGACTTGTGGTTGTTGAAGTATAATGTGTCCCCTGACTGTCGTTTTTCTATTAAAGTAGAAGCTCCATCTTTTGAATAGGTATTTACTCACTGCTATACAGTAAAGTTGACGTACCGGTGGTAACTTTAGTAAACTAAATAATTCCTTGCATGATGTTAGCCTTGGAACATTACATATTAGTCTAATCAGAGTTTTTTGAAGCGTTGTGATAGGTTTCAATGTTGTTTTATACGTTCCACCCCAAATACATATGGCGTAGTTAATAGTGGATTGGGCAAAGGCAAAATATACTTTCTTTAGTATATAAATTGGAAAAATGTTTTTTAATAAATAAAATTTAGGAACAATTTTGAATAAACTATTTCTGATTTTATCCATATGCAATTTCCAAGTTAAATTTTCATCAATTATTAAGCCGAGGTATTTGATATTTGATGTTTTATTTATTTTTTTACAGTCACATTGTACGTAATTTATGGAAAAACACATATTAGTATGATATATTGGTTGTTTCTCAAATTCCACCCTATTTCTATATGAAAAATTCATATACCTTGTTTTATTTACATTTATCGACATCATATTATAATTAAACCATTTTCTAAGTGTTCTTAAGTCACGCGACATCTTATCAAAATTTTCTTCTATTGTATCTGAACTGTAAATAATGGCAGTATCATCTGCAAAAGTAAAAACTATTCCATTCGCTGCATTTAAATAGAGGTCGTTGATGTAGATTAAAAATAGTATAGGACCAAGAACACTTCCTTGGGGAACACCCGTTGCCACTTGCATTTCTGAACTAATTACACCATCAATTCGAACAACCTGAGTTCTCCCCTGCAAATAACTCTCAAACCACTGTAAAGGTAATCCTCGTATACCGGCCCTATCAAGTTTATCTAAAAGTATTTTGTGAGAAATTGTATCAAACGCCTTCGATATGTCAATAAATAATCCACTCACAGCACAACCTTTGTCCATATCATTAAGGATTTTGTTAGTAAAGTCTACTAACGCCATCTCCGTTCCCCTGTCCGGTAAGAATCCGTATTGTCGAATTGAGAAGTATGTGTTAATTTGCAAGTAATTTGTCAACTGTTTGCATATTAATTTTTCGAATATTTTTGATAGTATCGATAGAAGTGCAACCGGCCGATAATTATTTGAACTGTCTTTCGGACCTCCTTTATATATAGGAATAATTATAGCTTTTTTTAAAGCGTCCGGGAACATACCCTTTTCGATTGATAAATTGAATAATTGTGTGAGGACTACAGCTATACTATTTATGGATAATTTTAGCATTTTTGCGGTTATGTTGTCAATACCGGAGGACTTATTGATATTCAATGAATTTACTATATCTTTAACTTCTTCAACTACAATTGGCAATAAACTAAAGGAAACCGACATTGGATCATGAGTTAGTGGAGGTTCCTGTAAGTTTTCTAAATTGATAATTATGTCCTTGGCCTGATTAATAAAAACATTATTTAATTTATTTGCTATGTCAATAGGGTTTGTCAGCATAATTTTAGTATTATTTTCATTAATCGTTTTTATACACGGAATCGAATTACTGCGATCCGTTTTATTGGTTATGCTGTTTATAAGCTGCCATTGCTTTCTAATGTTATTACCACATTTTACCAGTTCGTTGTCATAGTATGAGATTTTAGTAGTTTTGATCAAATTCGATAAAAAATTTCGATAATTTAGATATTTATTCTTTAAGTTAGCATTAAATGGTTGACGCTTAAGTAATATAAACATTTTATCCCTCCTTCTGATACATTTCAGCAATCCCGGCGTCATCCAAGGTTTTATTAAATGCGTTCTATTCCGATATTTGCATGGTTTTTTAGATTTCGTTATAATAGTATTAAACATATTTATAAACTTCATGAAACACTCATTAACATTATTTGAAACAAAACAGTCGGTCCACTTACATTCACCTGCCAATTCTATAAAGACATTGTACTCTATTCGACTATGATTCGTGTGTCGTGGTATATTTGTGTGTGCCGTGGGAATTGCAGCCAGTGTACAAAAATGATCTGTTAAAGCTGTTTGCACTACCGCTGATTTAAAAATAGTGGTTGGATGTTTAATAAAAATATGATCTAGACAACTATCGGTTTCGTTTTCGTGACCAGGTCTGGTAATTTGGTTTATGCAGGAAACAAATCCATTGGATGTCATAACTGACAGGTATCGATCAGAGTTGGCGTTAGTACTTAAAATATCCAAGTTTATGTCGCCAGTATAGAGAACATATTTATGAGGCTTAAATGCAGGCAAGAGCTCATGGAGTTCACTTATATACTCTAAATCACTAAACGCATGCAGTTTATAAATACCCATTACCAATATCTCAAAGGAGCCCATTTTACAATTAATAGTTAAACAGTCAGCGGTTTGCATTTTCATGTCGATTGTTTGAATTTTTATTTTGTTAGACACAAATATAGCAATACCTCCTGCCCGGTACGTGTCGTTACAATTAAATATTGAATTATAGTTTGGTATGTTATATAACTGTTTTTCTACATCATAAATCCATATTTCAGTTAAAACTATTATTGTAGGTTTCTTGTCAAGGGACTGCAAATACAACAAAAATTGATCAAAGTTTTTACGTAGGCTTCTAATATTTAGGGACAGGCATATAAACATGTTTTCCGGGTTCCACAATTCACAACAATCATTTTCATTTATGAAATCATTGCTGAAATTAAAATCAGATTCCAACTTAATATCTAAATTATAATCATCGAACAATTCAGAATTTTCACTTTCCATACATTCAACCTGAATAAACTAAACAATTTTATAGTTAACTAAGTTTTGCAGTAATTCGGGGTGATTAATTTACGTTATTTTATACAAATCAGCTGGACGTGTTATATTAATAGGATATCTAATAGATAAATAAGTAAAACCACAGGTAATAAATACTATTTGGAAAGCAACAGTAGGTACTCGTATGTAATAATGACGGTTAATTGGGGAAAATAATTTTATCTATGTAAACAAATAAATGTCTACACAGGTGCGAAACTTGATTGAGCGATTGTGTGTTCTGTAGCGATTATCTCAGAAGAAAGGCTAAATTTAAACAAAGTGTAAAGACATGTTGTGGGTATTTGCGGCTAGCTTTAATGATTGTTCACATAGTAAATCACAACAGCGAATATATTACAGTTTCTCGAGATCATTCATGCAACATACGGTTGTTTTGGTATTATTGACGCTAATTACAACTCTCCCATCTACGGTCCATACATTTTTAGCTTGAAATTTTGCAATTGCTGCCTTTAACAGGTTGGCACGAATCCTGGTAAGATCTTCTTTAATGACGATCCGAGATCCTTTTAGTTGCTTTTTTACCTTATATACTAGATTTTTATAATGGTAGCTTATGAACTTTACTATTATTGGTCGAGGGCGGTTGTGTTCTCTTTTACCTACTCTATGACACCGATCAATATGTTCGAGCAGAATTGGAACTTTCAGTTTATCGTTAAACAGTTTTAAAACAGATACACTCACGGTTTCATTGGGCTCTTCTAAAACCTTAAAACTAGCATTTTAAGGCCATCCTGTATTAACTCCTAAATACCTATATAATCAGTCTTGTAACGACGCATATGACTGTCACAGCTGCCTCATTAATTTACTGATAAATATACTCACTGGTTTGGCAGAGTATTCCTATTAAATCTCTTTTTTACACACACTAATGTTCAGTCTTAATTTTTTGTAAAATGAAATGCTCCCTTGATTTGAAACACAAGTCCAGAATGGTTTCTGCAAAGTAATACCGTACCGTAATACTGTAGTTTAACTGCTAGAAATTTTATTTACGATTTATAATTTAGTTCACTTTAAACCAAAAAAACTTTACTTTAGAAAGTTATTTCTAAGGTAACGAGAGAACAGAGTAAATATAAATCATGTTAGTTTTAAAATTAAACATTATTGTGAGTGTGATGATCCACATAATAAAATTGGAATTGCTTTGAAAGCACAAACAATCTAAACTATCACACTAGATTTATTTTTGTCAAGATCATTGGCATCAATTGTTTATTTAAATAATTTAGTGTTTTAATAAAAGCTGCTCCAATAATTTGATTTTATAGGCCTCATTTTGGATTTTAATCTTAAACAGTTTCCTTTAAAATGCTGCACTCATTCTGTGTAGCATATATTAATTTTACTTACCTACCTTATGTTGATTCTATTCAAATGTAATTAACATGGGACTTGCAGCTTACCTGAAAAAAAAGATTAAATAAGTTATAATTTCTTCTATTATTTTGGAAGCGCAATATAAGAAAATGGCCAGTAGTGTTTAATATAGTACATGCGATACATCTTTTAATTATTACCTATAATATGCATATACGAGTATCTTGAGACATCAATAATATAACTACAACAAAATTTGTATAGGACAGCTTAGTTATCAGACTAGACAAAAATATTAAACGTCCAATGAAACCAGAATTAGTGAAGAACAAATTGTAGCAATCATATATATGACATGAGTAAAACTTATTTCTATTCTCATCTTATGTTTAGATTAAAATATGATAAATTCATTTTAAAAGACTGTGATTTTATGAACATATTTTAATCAAGTCCACGTTGTTATTTTTCAGGTGAAGAAGTTGTATATTCGCAATGTCGAAGTTGGAATTACAAGACTCACATTGGCTGGTTTGATATATAGATACGTTGACTCACGCACGATCTGCAAGGTGTATAAAGTTATGGATTATGCATTTGTCCATTTCTACCAGAGGTGTGATGCTGAGATTGCTTTGGAAGCTCTTCAAGGTAAGTATGGCTTTATAGAAACTGCCTTTGCTGGCAGAACAATACTGAGGTACCTACTTTTTTCAATAATAAAACGAGAGAACACACTTAGCTGTTGGCTATGAAAGAATAACCATTCTTTTAAAAGAGAAGTTAAAAAATGCATTTTGTATCAAAATTTTTATACAGGGTCCAGCAACGATGGGGAGTTATAAAATGGAACCCCCTATATATATTTGTATTTTGGAAAATCCCTTTTAATGAACTTTCTTTTGATATGTTACTTCATACTAGGGTGCTTTGATGTATTGACATATTTGTCCTTTTCAGGGTACGGGAATGCTGTTAATGCGAAGCCTCTTGGGTATTCACCCAAGTTTTCCAGTCTCCTATTTTGAATCATTTTGCTTCTATATACTGTCTTTCAATCCGTGTTCATACATGAAACTACTTTGGACAGCATTAGTACTCTATAATTCTAGCAGTTCCTGAGGACACTTTTTTATGTGTTAGGAGTATTGCATTTATTTCCCATTGTTTTGGCATCTTATTTATTTTCCATGCTTCATTGTATATTTCATAAATCCATGTAATCACTGATTCTGTAACATGCTTTATCATTCTGGTGTTATTCCTTCAGAACCTCCCGTTTCGCCTATTTTTATTTTTGCTTCTGCTGCTTTGGACCTCCTCCACTGTTATAAGTTCATCTTCTTGACATTCTCTTTCTTCTCTTTGTTCTTGCTCTAATGTTTCTCTCGCTTATCCTGAAAACTTACTTCTGTAAAGGTTTTTCTATGAATTTAATATCCCACTCAAACCTAATATTAATAACCCCTTTTCATCCATTATTCTAAACAATTTTTACTTTTCTTTTTTCTTAAAGATTTTAGAATGCCCCCAGAATTGCTTTTAAATGTTGTCTCTACTTCCTCTTCAAAGTCTATCCAACTTCTCTTCTTAGCTTATTTCATTTCAGCCTTGGTTTTGTTTCTACCTTGTAAAGTTTAGGTTAACGTTAACGTAACATGGAGTTAAACCGCCGAATTTAAAATACCCTGTATATAAACGCGTGCCTGTCTCCCTGTCTGTATACATTTTCATCAACAGTAATCGGGACCAGTTTGTCCGTCATCGGTCCTGTCGTCACCGTGCCTTCAGAATGCAACGATAAGCAAGTACGTCAGGTAGTTGAATTTTGCTGAGCAATTGGATTTCGTATGGACGGGTTCAAATATCAATGACTGCAATGTTCTTTTCTCGTTGCGAACTTGCTTTACAAAGTGTTTTCTCTTGCTCTTTTATTATTACTAGAAACATTAAGATGTTTTCACTACTTATTACAACTAGATTTAATAGCCATTCTTGTGTCACTTGTGTACCCTCAGCAACGGTAACAGGTAATGTTAAATAAACACTTAAAACAATCGTTAAGTGTGGGAATGTGCTAAGTTATTTTTACACAAAAATTTCAAACCGTCAATTGAAAATACAGTAGATTTTAGTGTGTCCGAATTATTAGTTCAAAAATGTAGCCATTTATTTCGCTGTGCGTAACATCACGTGGTCACATTATCTTTTATTGGTTAAGGCGCTTTGTGTGCACCAATAACGTTAGAGGGGGACTTTATTTCAAATTTGAAAAAAACCGTCATGTAGCCAAGGCCTAGCTGCCGCCAGCTATTCCCTGCAGCCCGGGTGCCATGCACCACCGCTTAAGACGGCCCTATTACCAGGTATAATATCGCTTGCTTTATTTGTAAATCCAGCGTCTTCTCCTTTTTGCATTAGCTTATTGTATTGTCTGCCCCTTCTATTCTGATTGGAACACTTGATTGGGACTCATCCGCTAGTCCTTTCTCCTGCAGTTTTAGTATTTTAATGAGAGTGGGGAGGCTTCTTTTGATATTCTTAACAATGTAATCTTTTTTGTGTCAATAGTGTCAAATATGTCGGAGTCTATGTCTATATCTTCCCTTATTTGTAATGCAATGCCACTGCATTTTTGGCAATATCTAATTCATTTCCATTGTAATTATAGTCTGGATGTGTTTCTTTCAGTTATTGAAATATCATTGTAGATTGATTCAGATTCTTTTATAAATGCAATTCCAGATTTAGTTAACAACTTCGGAAAGTTTAAATAATAAATAGAATCAAACTGAATGCATAGAACACAAACAACTATTTTACGAAAGAAGAATCACATTCTACTTCATAACTATTTGTAGAAGGGTGTCCCTAATTCATCTTGATACTTGATTCCTACTGGATGCAAAATACATTTTTCTGTAATATAGTCAAATAAGAAATATATTTTAATTTAAAAATTTTGCTAACCATCAAAAATGAAAAACTATACTAAAAACCTACTAATAAAAACAAAAGTTTAAGACATGGCCGCTAGTTATGGTCTAACTATAATAGTTATGGAGCTAGTTTGAAATACACACCCTATATTCAAAGTAATCAAAATATTTGTATTTATAAATTTTTTATTTATAGGACGTATTTTCTTCGGAAAGATGATTGAAGTTTCCTGGGCTCGTCCCAGTATTTATAGTAAGGCAAATCGCATGAATGCCCCTGCCGAAAACTTCTGCACGTAAGCAACTACGAAAGTTAACATTTTCTCACTGAAACACCTGACCTACCATTTTACAATAGCTCTGTGCCACCGAAAATGAGAAGAGCCGTCCTACAGCACAAACTGAAGTCACTGGAGTCCTGGCAGAACAAACAAGAACAGGAAACCAAACCGTCAACTTCTCGTTTGACCTCGCCTGCCCACAGCTTCATGGGATTCCAGCTGGACAAACAAGAACAGCAGGAATCCCAACCTTCAAGTCCCCTGTCCACTTCGACTGGTTACAGCTCAATGGGATTTTTACCAGAAGAGCAGCAGGGATCCGAACCTTCAACTTCCCAGTCAACCTTGTCTACTCAGAGCATGAACATGAACATTAACGAACCGTTCTTGGTAAGTAAAACAGAAATGTTACGTAATTTGATTTTATAATTTCCATTGCTGGCGTTTAAAGTATGAATTTTTAATGTGGCCTTTTAACAAGTTGTATTTTTATTGCAGAACATCTTAAACTTCAATATGCTGTCTGGATATCCTAATAGACCCCCCAGTTGGTTTTCTGGATTTTGGGAATAATCGTTTTATCACCAACTTTTTGCAAATAGTTTAATATTTTCCCCTTATTGTGGCAAGTTGTTTAAAGTGACGTATAACAACTTTAGTTTATTGTTTATGCAAGTTGGTTACATTAATTTTTTTTGCATGTTTTGTTCCGTTGAGGTTTAATTTTGAAACAATTATAATTAATTACTTTTGCTATTACTACCTGCAGACAGATAAGGCACATAACACAACTTCAATTTACCGTTCAGTTATGGAACTA
>CALNHX010009221.1:0-19761 GCA_940337035.1 Agriotes lineatus | reverse complement strand
TGTCACCTCTGGACAATCAAAAAGCCTTGCGAAACCCTGGATTTTGCTCTTATTAAAGCAAAAGTGCACTTGATATTTTTGGCCTTTTGTCATTATTATCAATGCTGGGTGACCTACTAATTGGCACATGTCCATTAGCTGCAACATGTACGATTCTTTCACAGTAAACTTTCTTATTTCCTGATAATTATGAAAAATGGACAAAACGCATTTTGAAATTCTCCTCAGGTATATTGCAGTATTGAATGGGTCTAATATATCAAATCAACAGTATGTTTTTGTGTAGAATGCATTAATGTGTGATTGAATACGTATAGCAATCAAATTCCCTTTGATATATTTGTTGTATGAATATATGTTGGTGGCACTGTAAGTTTATGTCAAATTCGAGGTTAGCAGGTTAGGTTTTCAGTCAGTTTTGAGACAGACTGACGCAAAATTTAACCTGCTAACCTCGAATTTGACATAGACTCACGCCACCAACATATTATTCATTATTGATTAAAAAGCATTTATAATCACGCAGTACATACATAATATGTAACCCCTTATACTGTTTACGTCCATAAAAGAGTTTTTTATATAGTCAGAAGGCAGTTGTTGTCTATTTAATTTTCATGTTATTTTTACCAACTAGGACCTTGAGAGTTGAGTAAGTACCTATATTTTGCAGATTAATAATTGGAATAAAAAAGTGTTCTCCGTGCGGGTAGAACTTTTTCTCACGATTTGTAAATGTTTTGAACTTGCGGTGTTAGTAAAAGCAGTTAATCTTTAAGTGTTTACAATTTCTCAGGACAGCAACAGTGCAGAACCCTTTTCATGGAGGCGCCGTTTTGAGATGGGAAAATGAACCTCCTATTTAAATTTATTGCTTTCACAACCCACAGCCACTTGTAACACCCAACAGAAGGTGTACAGAACTTGTCATAATCCTTTGTAAACCACAACTTGTTGTGAGAAAGGTGCCACTGGCATTTACTTCTTAATGCCTTAGGTGCTGCTGACCTCAGGTTTGATTGGAATTTAAAAGATTGTTTTAAGTATATTATTTAATCATGTTCACAAGTGTTTTACCTTTCTATTTTGCAAGTTTATAAAATTACAAATAAATGAAGTATTAAACTTCTTGGAATGTACCAATAATTTACTTTGGTTATAACCTTCTGCAGTAGGATACTCCGGTTGTCTTCTAGGAAGACAATGGCATGTGCTGCAACAAAGGTTGTAGATACATCTGGACGACCATGAGTTATTTCATAATACTGAAAATACAACTAAGACTATGTTTGCAAAGTGCTGGTGCTTCCTGAAACCATTGTCAACTTTGCATAGTTCAGCTGCAAAACTTCTGTCACCGGAATTTAATACCTTATCTAAATATTCAGGACAAGTTGGCTGCACTTGTGTCAATGACATTAATTTATGACTAGAGTACTTAGAATTATACCCTTAATATAAAAAATCCTGTAAAAACAGGAAGATATACTCAACTCGAGGTCTTAACTATTACATTTTTAATAAAACTTAAATAGGCAACAACTGTCTTGTAACAATACAGAAAACAATTTTTTCTATTTTGCGTTTAGAATAACTCCATTCTACAGTGCCTTTATATAGACAGTGGCGACAATGGGGTGTCCTATTTTTGATTGCCTCCCTAAATCACGTGGTTTTAGCCGCCATGTTTAGGCTAAATCACCTGTGATTCGTGTTATACTTTTGGCAGTACTGAAGTGTATTGTCAGTCTATGTCAAATTCGAGGTTAGTAGGTTAGGTTTTGCGTCAGTTTTGACAAAAACTGACGCAAATCTTAACCTACAAATCTCTAATGTTTTCAGTACTGCCAAACGTAAAACACGTATCATAGTCGACTCTGATCACGGATTTAAGTGAACACCCGTTAAAAATTTGCCTAAATATGGCGGCGGGGGTGTGGCTTAGTTGTATTGTCGCCATTGTCTATATAAAGGCACTGTACTCCATTCTAGCACCCGAGTGACGTCATTTGAGTGTTAGAATAAGTCGCTATGAAATGACGTCATTCGGGTGCTAGAATAAATCCATTCTAGCACCCAAATGACGTTATATAACCTCAAAATAGAAAACATTTATATATTTTAATTTATATAAAGCGGCAAAATAGAAAAAATAGTACATATAAAACACTAGTTGCAGAACGTCCTTCAAGCACTCATTTGCACGCTAGGAAATTTGTATACCTCGTGTTGGTAGAACTTTTAAAAATTATGGTTATGTGTCAATTTTGAATGCCAAAATTTATCATTCGTTCAGTTTGTCGTTTAATTACAACTACCTTTAATTTTGCAAACGTTCATTATGTTTATTTTCAAATATTGTAAGTTTAATAATTACTAAATTTGCAATATTTTGCTATGCTGTTCACCCACTATTATGACATATCAATAATCTTTTTAGTGGAAAAAAAAAACTAAAAATCTATGTACCAACATTATTAAAACTAGGGACCCCTACAGGAATGCAACTTATTCCCTAGAAAGTTGACCTTGAAAATTATTATAGAAAAAAAAACGATATGAGAGTAGTTTCGACCACAAGGCGTAGCTTACGTTAGAACTTAATAGGGAAAGGCATTTTTACAGCCAATTCCAGCTCACCCAAGCACAAGCAAAGATACGTAGGGGGACTGGAAAAATACTCAGGCGCTATTATTAAGTGACAATTGTTGGAAACAACGGACCTGTAAATATGTTCCACCACATGCACAGCCGTGTTCATTGAAGTGTTGTACGGCATTTGTGCTTTATGAATTTAAATTAACTAGACAAACTTCCAAAAGTGTTGCATATAGAAATATTTTGAGAGTATACATCTAGGTCTTACAGTGCGAGCCTTTGTTGAGTAATAACACAACTACCTATAAACTTACAACTACCTCTGTACAACACATTTTTGAACACAACTGTGCAATACATAAAAAAGAAAGTAAGTATTGAGTTAATACTGGAAGAATTGTATCTGATCGATGTATTTAATTACTGTAATCTTTTAATATTATTTTAACTGATTTTTATACCCATGTATCCATATCATAACAATATATTTTGACAGAACACGTCTGTCATCATCAGGATTTAAATAATTATTAAATAAATAAACAACTTGTTTCTAATAAATATACTTAATTGAAATACGAATCATTATATTATTAATTAATTTGTTATTGTTAATCTATACATATATTACATATATAAAGGAAAGTCATAACCCTGACTAATCAACGCAGAGCCAAAACCACTGGCACTAAAAACTTGAAATTTGGGGGGAAGGTTCAATTTGTTACGTAAGGTAGTGCTAAGAAGGAATTTTTTGAAATTCGACCCCTAAGGGGGTGAAAAGGGGTAAAATGTGTTTTCACAAATTCTTCAATATCTCTTACATCCGATAAGATATCAATTTGGTGTTTGCTTGCAAAGATTATCAATGCAAATACCTAGAAACGTATTTTAGGATTTTGCCCTTATCAACCCCTAAAGGTGCAAATCTGGATTGGGAGTGAATTAAAGAACCCTTCGTATCTCCTATGTTTATTGAGTTTGAACATTCTTTTTTGGCATATAGATGTATTTTTAAAATATTTAGAAAGCGGTTTAAGGGAATATGAAAATTTTAAGCCTAAGGGGGTGAAAAGAGATAAACTGTGTTTTCACGAATTCCTGAATATCTCTTACACCCGATAAGATAGCGACTTGTTGTTTGCTTGCATAGGTGTCCAATAGAAGTATCTAAAAACACATTTCAGGATTTTGCCCTAATCGACCCCTAAAGGTGCAAATCTAGATTCGGGGTGAATTAAAGAACCCTTTGTAACTCCTAGGTTTATTAAGCTAGAACATTCCTTTTTTTGGCATATAGATATATTCTTAAAATATTTAGAAAGTGATTTAAGGGATTTTACAATTTTACCCCTAAGGGGTTGAAAAGGGGTAAACTGTATTTTCACGAATTCCTCAATATCTCTTAGACCCGATAAGATATCGACTTGGAGTTTGCTTGCATAGGTATCCAATACAAGTGTCTAAAAACGCATTTCAGGATTTTGCCATAATCAACCCGTAAAAGTGCAAATCTGGATTCGGGGTGAATTAAAGAACCCTTCATATCTCCTATGTTTATTGAGATAGAGCATTCTTTTTTGGCATATACATGTATTCTTAAAGCATTTAGAAAGTGGTTTAAGAGATTTTTAAATGTTACCCCTAAGGGGTGAAAAGCGGTAAACTGTGTTTTCACGATTTCCTGAATATCTCTTAACCCCATAAGATATCGACTTGGTTTTTTGCATGCATAGGTATCCAATACAAATGTCTAAAAACACGTTTCAGGGTTTTCCCAAATCAACCCCTAAAGGTGCAAATCTGGATTCGGGGTGCATTAAAGAACCCTTTGTAGCTCCTATCTTTATTGAGTTAGAACATTGTTTTTTTGGCATACAGATGTATTCTTACAATATTTAGAAAGGGGTTTAAGGGATTTTAATGTTACCCCTAAAGCGGTAAAATGGGAAAACTGAAAAGGGGTAAAGTGTTAAGTTTAACTTGCTATAATTTATGTATACAACATTTAGTTTGTACATATATATTTTAATTTTATCTCATTGTTATACTAAAACTATAGTTTTATCAATATATACAAGGAGAACGACAATTATGTATACATTTCCAGGGGGTACGTGAAGCATAAAAAAGAGTTGTGGAGGAATTTTTCGGAAGAATTTTGTTTTCTTTTGTCCAACAATATTGTTTTGCGGCGTTTATTAGTTTAGCGTATTGAGTGAGGGGTTGGGGACGCCCTAGAATTCATTTGAAATTTAGAAGAAAAAACATTTGTTGCCCGTACGAAGAACGGGCATCTTGCTAGTCTGTTATATTTTAAAGTTTAAACATGAATTTTATTTTTATTTGTTTTTATGTTATATTTACCCAACTGTTATTTTTTAAATGTATAATACCTAACTGATAAGAAATATAATTTTATAAATGTGTTTTTCTTCAGGGTATATTTAATAATGAACAAAGTGGATAATGTAAAATAAAACAGTATTGCTTTATTTGTTTTAGAAACTGACTGAAATTATTTCGGCAGATTCTAAAATAATGATAGTCCATAGTACATAGCTACACCAATAGTTAAAGAGTTGACAATCCGTCGGAGGCGTGGCTCGCAGTTTACAAACTGACTGAAAATTTCAGTCCGTTTTTAAAACGATCTGTTTTTTAAAAGCGTTTTAGAAAACGTCGGGCGTTTGCAAACTGACGGTTTTTGGAATCCGACTGCGACATATAGATCATAGCTGTGACCTACCCGCCGTTGCCCGGGCATAATATCACATGAACCTATGCGTGTATGTTTTGAAACATGATCTATTCCGGTTTTTCCATCTTCTTCCGAATTTTTTGAGTTTTCCACTGCGATTTTCTCATTTTTCTCTTCGAAAAGCCATTCAGAAACGAAAACATACGAAATCCAATACAAAAATACCATACTAAATTACGAACACAGCCAAATCGGTTGAGCTATTTTCCAGTGATGATGTAACATACTTGCGCAATTGATTTTTATTTATATAGATTAAATTTGAGGATATTCAGTAGCTCTCTACACACATTCAAACGTAGATTACTAGAACTCTATGACTGGGGCATATATAAATGCTTCGTTCTGTCATGTAATCACATGTTTCGTGTGTACTTTTATTATCTTCATATTTGGAAATTCCTTTGTTTTTTCTCGTACATTTAATTATGTTTGCTTTATATGTAATAATAATTATAAGTTAAAATTTTGAAATAAGTAATAATGTTAATAGTGAAAGTTAAAACTAATTAAATTGCAGGTCACCAGAGTATTCATACGTAACTTGAAGATTGGCCTGGCCAAAATGGCATTCATCAACCAGTTAATGATGATTGTGAACTACGACACGGTTGAGAAAGTATACAAGAAGAAGAATTACAGCTTCATTCATTTCACTACTAGGAAAGCAGCTGAGGAAGGATTGGAAAGATTGCAACGTAAGTAGCCAAATCAAGTATACATCTTCAGAGTACATGAAATCTAAGATTGAAGATCTGAATAGTTTAAAAGAAATGGGTGGGTGGGCGCGTGCATACACACCAGCTACAATCGAAGTGGTGTGACCGATTTTACTCAAATTTTTTTGGAAGTTTGACAATTTCACCAGTCAAGTCTCATGTATCAGTACAGTCTAAATTCAGCTTTAAAAGAAAAAAATGTGGGGACCAGTGATTTACATGGATAAATAGGTTTATGACTACATTATCCACTGTATCAATCAAGTTACCGATGCCTAGGCCTGTTTTTTCCTCTTAGGGGGGTAGAAATGGGGCAAACTGGATAATGTATTAACTATTTGAGAAACTAAGTTTCTGATTATTTTAATAGTAATTTACGTAACAAGTATAGAAAGTGGAGCTTTTCAGTACGAGTGAGATGTTTCCGGAAGAGGCCGTTAGGCCGAGTCCGGAATTTTGAGACGAGTATGGAAAAGCCACTTTCATACGAGTTTCGTACAATATTTTTTCGTACACTAGCATACAAAACGGAATACTAAATTTATCCTCGTATATAGCAAATAAGTAGAGTAATATTAATGTAATGTAATATTATATGTGTTGTAACTAAGGAAACGTACGGCAAAGTGCTACTTTGCCGTACGAATACCGCAAAATACTACTTTGCCGTACGAATACCGCAAAGTGCAACTTTCTGATTAATAAATTGTACGGCAAAGTAGCTCTTTCAATGCTAGTGTACGAAAAAGTGTTTTTTTTGTCGTTCTATGATGAAAAATAGTGAAATTATGACGGTTTAAAGTTTTTGTTACTTTTTGCATTCTCAGTTGAGACCGTTTTTACGTTTGAAGCAACTTTGAAAGTACTTTTTCTTTCTCTTTCCCGTGTGCCTTTATGGTGTTGGGTATTGTGTTTCTATTCAACTTCTCCACTTCTTGCAATCAACTTCTATTTTCTGGATTTCATCAAGGGGCATGTTTCTTTGATGTTCCTTTTATAGCATTTTCAGCTTGTTCTTTGGTCGTCCTGGTGGATCCTGATGATTTAGCTTGTAGGTATTGTTTTGTTTGTTTTTTTTTTGTTGGGGTCCATCCTAACTACGTGCCCATACCATGCCAGCTGTTTTTTCTCCATCTTTGCTTTTATAATTTATTACTGTAGTTTTTTTGTAGATTATTTCATTTTTCTATATCCAGTTTCATTACACTTTGTATCTTTTGTAAATATTTCATTTCTATTGCTGTTAACTTCCTTTTGTGTTCTGGTAAAGTGGATTGGAAGCCTGGAAATATGCTATTATTAATTCTATACCTAAAATAAATAGTCCTAAAACTTTTAAAGATCTGAGGCCAATCAGTATTTTACCAGCAATGTCAAAAATTATCGAGAGGATCATTGAGCAACAACTCTGTGAACATATACATTAAAAAAAAAAACTACCTGTTACACAGTCTGGCTTCAGAAAAGGACATAGCTGTGCCACTGCTCTCTTAAATATTGTCGATGATCTGATTTCTGCTACTGATGCTGGCAAAGTCACTCAAAAGCTTTCGACACAATTGAGCATAAAACTTTGTTATCGATTTTACACTATATTGGTCTAAAACCCGATGCAGTTTCCTTATTGTCGAATTATTTATGTGGGCGGTTACAAGCTGTCAGAGTTGGCAACAATATATCCAACTTTATAGTTAATAATAGAGGAGTGCCCTAAGGTTCAATTCTTGGTCCACTTTTGTTTACGATGTACGTTTCTAATTTTTCTTCTGCGATTGTTTCTTGTAATTCTCATTTTTATGCTGACGATTCGCAGATTTATTTTTCTTTTCATGCTGCAAACGCAAATTTAGCAAATTCATTTATTAATAAAGATTTGGAACATCTATCATTTTTCAACAGCAGTCATTAAAGCTTAATGCTAATCGTCTGTAATATATTTTGGAAAGAAAAAAGCTTGAATTTGCGAAACTACATGTACAAGTCAAAATTTTCAACAATTTATTACGAGTTGTTGAAACTATAAACAACTTGGGATTAATTTTGGATTCCTCACTATGTTTTAAGCAACATGTCTCTAAATGTTTGCAGAAAGCTTATTGCAATCTGCGATCTATATACCAAAACCGACATGTTTTGAGCACCGGGGTAAAGGCTACATTATGCCGTAGTTTGGTTTTATCACAGATGGACTATTGCGACGTAGTATACGATTCATGTCTTGATTATCAGGATAAAGTTAGGATTCAAAAATTACGGAATGCCTGTTTGGCACTTAAAGATGCTGGGTGGTTAAATATGATCAACAGGCGACTCTTTCATCGCTCGTTTTGTATTATAAAATTCTGCTATTTAAGACTCCACCGTACTTATATAACAAAATCTCATTTCGTACAGATGTGCATAATTTGAATTTGAGGTTTAGGGGTATATCACTGTTCCATTACGTTACAGTGAATTTGGAAAACGACGTTATCTATATAACATTGCGAAATGGTTTGGTGACTTGCCCGTACACTTCAAAGTAGAAACACTATCTTTATCCTCGTTTAGGTGCCAGCTCAGCAAAACACTTCATTCAAGACAAATTTAACGTGTTCCCCTATTTATTTATTTTTTTTTTAATGCGTGGTGGTTTTGGGGCAACAGTGAAGGCAAAGCCAGACTATATTTTTAGTATTGTGTGTTTTTGTTGTTTTTGCAACGTAGGGCTAGGTGCAAGAACAGGTCACTGCTTCTGCTTTAAGCTGAATCTCGGCCTCCATATATTTTTTCTTTATTTTTAATGATTAAATATAGGTGTTTTTTTTTCTTTTTATGTAAATGTGTAAATAAAGACCATATTATTATTATCTGTTTATCCGCCCATATCTTCGTGAGGTTTGTCACTCCGTGCCATTGCAATTCTTCGTTTTATTTCTTTTTTGCAGCTCCCCTCGTTGGAGATTTGGGATCCGAGGTAGATGAACTTCTGTACTATTTGTATTTGATGCGGTAAATTTTGTAGCTGGAGCGTGTTTGTGCGGTCTATGATCATTAGCTTGGGTTTTTCCAAATTGATTACCAGTCCTAGAGCGCGGCTTTCTGCTGTTATTCGTCAGAGCATTTCTGTTAGTTCTGTCTCATTTTTGGCGATTATGGTGGCATCATCTGCATATCGCAAATTATTTATCATTTTGCCTCCGATAGATACACCTCTTTCGTAGTCCTCCAGAGTCCGCCTTAGTATATACTCTCCGTACGCATTGAAAAGTCTCGGTGACAATATGCATCCTTGTCGCACGCCTTTTTTTATTTTAAAGGATTTGGACGTGTCTTTCTCAATACGTATTAACTCCTTCATGTGTTTCATGAAGGTCACGTATCACTTGTGTAAGGTGGTTGGGAACTCCTATATCGACTAGAACCTCCCACAGGTTGCTCCAACGGACACAGTCAAATGCTTTTTGTAGTCGATAAAACACAGTAGCATTGGTGTGTTGAATTTGCGGGCTTTTTCTATCAGCTGTCTGATGTTAAAGATTTGATCTCGGGTTCCTCTACTCTTTACAAATCCTGCATGCTCTGGGGGAATCTGGTATTCTAGGTATTTTTGCAGTCTTTGGTCTATTATTCGCAGTAGTGCAGTGCTTGCGTGTGAGATAAGAGCCAGCGTTCGATAGTTCTGGCACTTTTGTGTCAACCCTTTTTTATGTATTGGGATTATGATTGATGAGTCCAATCTTTTGGCCATTTGCCTGTTCTCCATATTTTGTAACATATGTCAAACATTATGTCTACTTCGTCTTCGCCTAGTGCTTGAAGGATTTATTTGGTTTCAGCTGTCGTATTACTTGTTTGATTTCGGCACTTAATATATTCGGTTCTCGTTCTTCGGCAAGGTTGTCTATTATGTTCTCATTGTGTCTTTCTTCCTGTTCTTCGTTATATAACTCTATGCAGTACTCCTTCCATCTGTCCAGTACTTGCTCTTTCTCCCATAGTATATTTCCATCTTTGTCTTCTATTGTTAAATTTTTAGGTTTGAATTGTTGTGTCAGCATTTTAACTTTTTTATATAAGTCTCGCGTTTTATTATGATTTTGATGTTCATCTATTTCTTCGCATATCTTCTTGTTGTAGTTGTTTTTATCTCGTGGACATGATCTCTGGATTCGTTTAGATAGTCGTTTGTACTCGAATTTGTCTGCTTCTGAGTGTAGTCCTCTTTGTTTTAGTGTTTTTCTTTCTTCAATTGTTTCTAGAGTGTCAGTTGTTATCCAGTGTTTGTCTCTTGTTGTTTTAGATTTGTTTTCTAATTTTTTTGTAGTTTTTTCGATAGACTCCTTTATTGTTTCCTTTAATTTTTCCCACTCTTGTTCTGCGTCTTGAGTCCCTGATCTGTTAATGACCATTATTTTGGTTTTGTTGCGGTGTTTCGCAGATACCTACAATATCTGTATTTGTTAGTTCCTTTCTGGAGTATAGCCACTTTTCCAGGTTGTAATAATCCTTGTACAGTCTGTGTACCTATTTTAGTTGTTGTTTGTATTGATTTTGTGTATTTTGAATCAAAGCTTGATACTCCCCCCCCCCCCCCCCCCAGGAATTTGATTGGGTGAATAGTTTTTGATTAGGCTATTCATCATATTAATAACGCACAAATTGGCGTGGGGGGTCAGTTGGACCCCCGAGTCCTTCTTCAACAGTAGTAGTCCATGCCCTTGCTTACAATTCACTGTTTTCGAACAGTTTACATTAAACAACGCCAACAGTGGTACAGAACTGGACTGCTGCCTGCCGTTCGACGTTTTGAGGTTAGAGTTCATCTCTCTTATGCTTTCACCATAGCTAATGACTTCTATCCCACCATTTAGATTAGGAATATGGGAAAGATAAATTAGGGATGGACGGGATTAGTGAAGGGACATTATTTCTCACTGGTTATAGGATATGTGTGAAATCATGAGCTCGCGTAGCCAGGGTGGCTAACTCCCTGAAGTAGGCCTGTGCTTTACCAGGATCCTTAAGCAAGCATCTACCCGTTACCAGTATAGCGGCCTGCGTATAGCAAAGTTTAAATTTTTTACAGGATTTAGGTTTTTGTATGCTATAATTGTTTTATATAATAAAGAGTAGGAAGTTTAATGAGTCTCTCTGTCTCAGCGCAATTTCTATATTAAATGGTTTTGATTTTACCCTATTTGGTTGTACTATCCCCGATACGTTTTTATATGTATTCTTTAATGCATGTTTTAACTTATTTTAAGCAATTCCATATTTTTTCCTTATTGACTATGTCAAATGCTGCTTTAAGGTCTATGAAGTCAAAAATAAAGCTGATTTTGATTCTATTCTACCTTCGATTAACTTTCTTAACTTTCTTACTATGCTTAATATGGCCTGTTGTTTGTCTTGCTGCCCTGAATTCTCCTGTTCCTCTTCTAGCCTGTTTCTTATTTGTTTTCGTAATCTTTTTGCTAATATTTAGCTACCAGTGCTAGACGACATATTGCTCTGTAGTTTTCACATTTGTTTTCACCGTCTTTTTTGTGTATTGGGATTATTATATTTCTGTCCCAGTCATCTGGGATTTGCTTCTCTACTTATACCTTGTTGGTTATGTGTATCAGCAACTGTTTTAGCTTTCACCTCATATTTTTAACATTACCGGTGCTATCTCGTCAGTGCTGTTTGCTCTGCCTACTATCATTTTTTATCACTTCCGTTGCGTCTTTATATGTTATTTTTGTATACTCTTCTGCATCTTTCTCCATATTTATTTTCTCGTGTTATGTGTGTGCTTTTTTGGAATTTGGTTTCATAGCGTTTTCTCCAGACTTGTGCATTTTCTTGTTTGTTCGAGCTTAGTATGCATGTGTGGTCTTTAATAAATTTGATGTTTTTTATGTTCGTCTTGTATTGCTTCTCCGAAGTCCTCCTGTCGTTTTGTTTTCTTTAGTTCTTTGTTTGCCTTGTTTCTAATTTTTATATACAGCAGACGCTCGATAATGTGAACAAATTTAAACCAAGTGTGTTCACATTGTTGAAATGTTTACATTAAAAGAAACGTTTAATAACACAAAAAACTAATATTATGACAGCGATAAGTAATACACCTTTTTGGATGAGAATAAAAATAAGCTGCTATTTTATTCTGCATAAATTAGCGCTTGTTCAACAATGACTAAAATGAAATGCAAACGCATCATAAACACCCATCCGATCGACGCAGCTGTGTTGCAGAGGGGAATACCCTACATAAATCTGCAAGAACTGTTTACGAATATCGAACTGTGTACAGGTTGTTTACGTTATCGGGCGTTCTGTTTGATCCTATAGTATGAATTTTGTGTTTACATTAGCGCGATGTTTTTATTATCCGGTGTTTACGTTATCGAGCCCTTGCTGTATTTTTTTGTTTGCAAGTATTCTTCCGTACTTGCTTTTTGTATTTTAATTTTTTTACATTCACATTCCACTATTTAGTTCTTTTCATGTTTGGTTGCATTGTCTTTTCTCCTCATACTCTTCTGCTATTTTCAATATTGTTATTTTGAGTGTTTCCTAGATCCCATTTGTGGTAATTTCATTTTTCTTTCCTCATATTGCTCTAGTTACTGCTTTGGCATTCTTCTCTTGTTGAGTTGTCTCTCAGGTTGCCTATTTTAATTGTTTTATTTTTTTTTATCTTCCATTTGTGGTTGTTTTATGTTATGTTCACTGTCACCAACGTTGCATATTTAATTCTGGGCTTCTGTTTACTCTGACATTTTGTATTGGTTATTCCAGATGTTTTTTGTTTACTAAATAGTCTTATTAGGTTTTTTGCTTTCTTTTCTGTCGCCTAAAAGTCTCGTGTTCATTATTTCTTGTTCATAATGTTCTCTATTTTGAAGTCATTTGCTATACTAAATTGTAATATCTTATCTCTGTCTATCTATTTCTGTTTATGATTTTCTCCTTATTTTCCTTATGTCCTAGTCCTCTGTCTTTATTGTTTTTGACCCTAGTGTTCAAATCTCCCATTGTTAGTATGTTTTTGTTGGTTTCTCTTTGTTTATCTAGCGTTTCTTGTTCGTTATAGTAGGTACCTTCTTTGAAAGTACACGTCTTAATAAATGAAAATTTCAAATAACAATTATAGAAAATTAAATCATCTACAATATGTTTTATTTTTTTAGTTTCTAGGATAAAGATTAGTCGAGTTATGGGTATGAATTTGTTCTCTGTATGTAATTTTTGGTAGTGGTCTATTATGATATGTTTTATCGGACTTTTTTCACTGTCTAGGGTGTATATCACACGACGTTTCGGAAGTTTTTCATCTACTCTCGTATAAAGACGTACAATATCAGTCCTTCTCAGGACTAACTAGAAACACCTGAAGACGGGAGTAGATCAAAAACTCCCGAAACGTCGTGTGATATACACCCTAGACCACAGTATATATACTTCACACAGTAGCGAAACTCTCTGTCGGCACCTTTGATCTTAGGTATGCCATTTCAGTGACCTTGAATGCGGCGGCCATATTCTTAGCTGTAGTATTGTCGCAAAATTCAAATATTACTTCATAGTACTTAGTGGTAGACTAAAGAAAATAACAATGCAAACACAAAAATCAAATGATAAATATTTATTCTCTTGAAATTATGCGATTCGCTGGATGAGGACCTATTATAATTACAAAAACCGTATTCTTTTTGGGAGGTTTATTAAAATTAAAGGGTTTTAATGAAATCTTACAAATTAGATACAATTTTAGAAATCAAACAGATTTTACTTGTCTTCGTCTGTCAGGTAATCAACTGGGTGGCCATAAACATCTGAGATCCCGGTAGCCATGGAATTAGCTACTTATAAATATTGGTTAGCATTATATTTCAATTATACTTAATAAGTATTGGTATGAAATTTAATAAAATGCAAATAAGAGGAGGGGAATGTGCCCATGATTCTGCAGTTTAGCCTACGACTTGATTATAAAAATCTCCTGTTCTAACTTCAATACTTATTGCAATCTGTAATAAATTTTGACAGATAGGAATTTTAGTTGTGATGACATTAATGACATTTAGTTTAGTTGGATTTATCACTTTAATAAAGCGGTGTTGATTCCAAAGGTAATGTGATATCAGATATTTATGGCCACCCGGTATTATAACTAACTTTACAATAAAGAAACTTTACAAACTATAAATAATCTCTCACTTTACAAAATGCCTTTAATTGTGAGCCAATATCTGGAGTTTTCTACAGCCTTTTTGAGTTTTAAAATCCCTATTTATAAACTTTAATAAATAAAAAAGTCGCATTCTACAGAAAATAGTCCAGTCAATCTGTACATTTCACCTTGCATTAAATCGGGTAGTTCTAATTTTTTCATAGGTTTTTTATGGTTAAGGCCTAATGATGAATCTAAGTTTTCGACCTCGGCCGAGTACCGGAAGTACCTAAAATAACAAAAAAAACGCGAAATTTTCGACCGAAATACGGTTTTTGTCGATTTTCATCCTGAACCACTGGATTTTCAGCAAAAGTTGTTATATCCTGTGTTAAATTAGAGGAAATTTTAAACAATTTAAGACCAGAACGGTGTCTGTAGACCTAATAGTTTTCAAGATACAGCTTTTCAAAGTTTCACAAATTTTTCACCTTTTGCATTTTTAGGATTTTAGTCGGTTCTACCTCGAAAGGTTAATAGTAGTAGAACACAAATAATGTTAAGCAAATCAATCTGCATTCAAATTATAATAATATGAGACGAAAATGGTCCTTGGTTTGGTACCTCGTTCTGTCATAAACTAAGTTGCATTGTAGAATTGTTGAAAAATAACTCAAAAACTGTCTGTACCTAAAAGATATCTTCTGTATACAGGGTGATTTATAACGGGCGGACCAAACTTCAACAGTATGTTGGGGAGGTCATTTTGAGTAAAAAATGTCAGATGAACATAGGTCGTATTCCATTTAGTTACCCAACTACAAGAGACCAAAGTTTTATTAAGGGGCGGGTAAAGGTAAAACCGCTCAAAGTAGCCAATGTTTCAAGCGTCATATCTACTACGTACGAGTATGTGGGCCAACCATATCAAACTTTTTTTGTATGATAGCCTGTAGTTTTATCTGTCAAACGATATCGATTTGATGGCAATTTATTGGTAGGAAAGGCATTAAAAAATATTTTAAAAACACATTACAATTTATCTCCAAAGAGTTTTTCTCCCAAACGGCTTGTCCAATCTTGGTTTTTTTTATATCAGAATTATTCTTTTTCACAGTTCTAGTGTGAGATAAAAAATAGAGTAAATTCTAAAAAAAATGTAAAAAATAAGTTTGAAAAGGTCTAGTTCCCTTTGTACGATTTTTATGAAATTATCTCATTCGCTAGATAATATTAAGAAGTCTAGAACATTGGCGTAAACAGAATTTGAAATTTATGTTTCGTTTTTGAGAAAAACGTTAAACAGATAAAACTACAGGCTATGATACAAAAAATTTAATGCGACTGGCTCACATACGCAGTAGATATGACGCTTGAAATATTGGCTACTTTGAGCGGTTTTACCTTTACCCGCCCCTTAATAAAACTTTGGTCTTTTGTAGTTGGGTAACTAAATGGAATACGACCTGTGTTCATATAACATTTTTTACTCAAAATGACCTCCACAACAAACTGTTGAAGTTTGGTCCGCACGTTATAAATCACCCTGTATAGTCCAGTCAAATGGTAGAAAATAGAGGAAAGTTTTGGTGTAGTTTTGATATTTGGTTCCTCTATGTTTTTTGGGTCGCTGAACACAAATATCAGGTTTGCCAACAAAAATTTTGACCGGAAACATGTTTTTTAAGCAAAAACAGTGTAAAAACCGATTTTTTTAGTTTTTCTAAAATTATCCGAAAGCTATCCATTATTCATAAATGTTGAACCTACATGAAACGAAAGAAGATAAAATTTCCTACATTTTATGAAGTAGAGTTTTTTTCTCCGATCAATCGTTCAACCGCGAGAGCGCCGCGAAATTATAGTCCAGTCAAATGGTAGAAAATAGAGGAAAGCTTTAGAGTCTTGATATTTGCTTCCTATATGTTTTTTGGGTCCCTGTACGCGAATATCAGGTTTTCCAACATTTCATTTATGAAGATTCATTTCATATACCATTTTTGATTTACGAAAAATGGATAGTATTCGAGTTACTTTGAAATAAACTGGGATAATTTCCTTTTTTTTTGCTTTTAACACCTAACTTCGCGGCGCTCTCGCGACAACGATTAATCGGAGAAAAAAACCTCTAGTACATAAAATGTAGGAAATTTTATCTTCTTTCGTTTCATATAGGTTCAACATTGATGAAATTGGATAGTTTTCGAGTAACTTTAGAAAAACTTTAAAAAAATCGTTTTTTAAGACCGTTTTTGCTTAAAAAAACGTATTTGTGGTCAAAATTTATGTTGGAAAACCTGATATTCGTATACAGCAACCCAAAAACCATATAGGAAACAAATATCAAAATTCCACCAAAACTTTCCACTATTTTCTACCATTTGACTGCACTATAACTTCGCGGCGCTCTCGCGGCTGAACGATTGATCGGAGAAAAAAAACGCTAGTTCATAAAATGTAGGAAATGTTATCTTCTTTCATTTCATATAGGTTCAACATTTACAAAAACCAGTTCTTCGGGGATAAAATTGACGAAAACCGAAACAAGGTAGAAAATTTTGGCTTTTTTTGGTTATTTGAAGTACTTCCGGCACTCGGCCGAGGTCGAAAACTTAGATTCATCATTAGGCCTCAACCATATAAGACATATAAAAAAATCAGAACTACCCGATTTGATGCAAGGTAGCACCCCCTTTTGATGACAGATTGACTGGACTAAAAGCTTAATTAAAAAAAATGGTAAAGGAAAACTTTCACAAGGGTGGTGAAATTTGCGATCACTGAAACTGTTTATAAATGTTTCAATTACATTCTTTTTAACTATAACGTTTGTAGTATAAGACTGACTACCTTATACTACGGACTTACCAGTCAGAGAAACGTCTTGAAGACGCCCTATATTCCGGACGGAATGAAAGGAACGAAGAAGAAGAAGAACTATAACGTTATGGAACTGTTTCAAAAAAGTCAACAAAAGGTTGTGGCATACATAAGTTGCCAAAAGTATCTTTATTTTTATTTACATACGTTCTGAAATAGCAATAGAAACTGGAATTATCCAAAGTGTTGTGGCTTCTTGCAAAACTTTCACAAGCACTGCAGGAATGCACCGCTAGACATCTCTTAATAAGGTAACCACATATATACCTTATGGAGTTTTGCTGTGGAAGGTTGCTTTGTCTGTAAGTGCAATGATCGGCTGATAAACTCAAATCAAGTGTGGCAGTAGCACGAATTTCGGTTGACACGCTTGCTACATCACGACAAGCAGATGACACTTTCAGAAGTAATTCATCGAAGTCAGCAGAACAGTTTTGAGACGAAGAATGCAGAAAAGTCATGGTGTATAATTTCTTAAATGAATTTAAAAATTGGATTGGCGTTGGATTGTAAGAATTCCCACTTTGTTTTCGAATACTTCCAAAAAAGTTTTCTAACGCGTCCTGATTTAATCGCCTGGTTAGTAAGAATTTAAACCCAACTGCTTTTAGATATTCCCACAATGCTAGAAGTGCTTTAATGATAACTAACCAACAATATATCGAAGTAATTTTTCTCGTGACATCTTGATTGTCGGACGTTAGAACTCAAACATTTTCAAAAAAATGGATAGCTGATTTTAAAAATTCAACTTGGAATTCTTCGCCTTTAAAGGCAAGATTGAATTTTTTGCCTTTAAAGACACTGGAACTATTAAATATATCAAAAAGCTTGTCGAAACGATCAACAAATTGTGCTGTTCCCATTGCTTCAGCAGGCAATGCCCGTAAACTCACGTATGTATTTATTCCAGCAGCTACTGTAGTACTTGCAAGCTTCACTCTCATCTTCTCGAAGTTTGTCGGGTTCATGTGGATATTGCTCAACTTTGGAGCTAATCCACATTGAAGCTTTTTGTCGTTTTCGTAAAATCTACTTATATAATCCCATGACGTTTTATTATTTTCATATTCAAATGCGTATTTCATTAAGTTATTCCTAGTCGCTTTAATCAAGTGAGGAGGGTCAAAAATATAGTAGGTTTTCAAATTATCCACAGTAAAAAATGGACTTGCAGGAGTAACATTTACAGATTTGGAAAATTTTACAAAATTTTCTCCCATGTCACTGACCATAGCTACAACTTGTAAACCAACTTCGCGTAGTCTTCGAATATTTTCAAAAATAATATTTTGTACTGCAGTACTTGAAGATGAACTGTTGATGAAGAAGTAATTGAGAGGTAGCTTCCACTTATTAAATATGCCACGTATCACATTGCAAGCAGGTTTCAGCTGTTTGTTATTGCCTGTATCGTTTAAACCAATCACTTCATCTGTTGATATTTTATAAAACAGATGTGCCTTTAAAGACATTTCATCTATACTTATTATGCAAAATTTGTCATTCGCACTTAAAGATTTTACTTTTATTTCCAGCGATGTAAATATTTCGCTTTGAATACCAGGTCCAATTTGCAGATTTTCTGTCATTTTTTCCAACGTTCGTTTGCTTGGTAACAAAAATGTTTTGGAAAGATATAAATAACACTTAGGACTCATAAAATATATACTCAAGCAAAACTTTTTAAAGTCCTTTGTAAACCTTCTGCCACAAACCTTTTTAGAATGTTCACGTGCTTGAATTATAACAAATTTGGCTGTTTGTTCAGGCAAAAATTTGGCCAAAAGCACTTCAAATTGGTCAATAGAGATTTCGTCAAGATGTGTTTGACCTACACTCTTCATGTTTCCAATGTTAAGTTTTTTTAGAACGCTGACCTTTTTTATTAATTTATTTTTCCGTGGTGTATGGGCACTCAAAATACCTGTCGTCTGTGTAGCAACTGGAGATGTCAACGGAAGTGGAACTATAATAGGCGCTAAAGACATAGGCAGTTCATTACCATCCGATAAACCTAAAAAATAATATAATTACAATCGTGTTCCAATTGCTTTACAAATTTCTTTACCTGTTTGTAGGTCTAATCGCAAAGATTTATTAATCTCAGGTTCAGGCTCGGAAGTAGGCTTACGTTTCCGGAATTCTCTTTCCAAAGTAGGCTCAGGCTGGATGTTCACAGGACACGCGTGGGTGTGCAAACGATTTTTCAAATCGTTTAAAAACATATTAGATTCAACATGAAGTGAACAAACTCTGTAATAAGAATTTAAAGTTTGCACTTTTTTCAATAGTAAGTCAGGTCTGTTGCAGCTCTCTACCCATAATTTAGACCTAAAAGAATTCAAACCATATTTGTTTATTGTATAATTAAATTTCAGAGTTTCAATTACCTTTCTGGATCTTTTGGGAAACTGAAAAAACTTATTTCTGGTGCTTTAAACTTCTGTGCTGATTTGCAATCCTTATATGCACACACGTAGCCCCCGGCTTTAAGCATTTTAACAAATCTAGGTACTTACTAGGTACGAATTTAAAAAATAACCGCACTCAAAGTTTTCAACAGGCGAAAGAAAACCTTCACACCAAAACACGAGACAGCTGATTGAAGTACGGCCATATTCTAAGCGGTATATTTTGAGACATGCGCATCTCTCTCA
>CALNHX010009220.1:17466-52069 GCA_940337035.1 Agriotes lineatus | reverse complement strand
TATTCCGAAAATGGGCATTCAAACAAAAATGCATTTTGCGCCCTTCGCGATTTTTTTGGTCAGCATAATCGACCAACCGAGAGTGCAATTGGAAAAATTGTTAAAAAAAATCAAACAAACTGGGTTGGTCGCAGATGTGAAAACACCATTGCGTGCTCGTCTACGCCGTTCAGCCGAAAACATTGCTGTAGTGAGCGAGAATGTGGCCGAGAATCCAGGTACCTCGATTCGTCATCGCGCGCAGGAATTGAACCTCTCCCCGAGCACGTTACATCGAATTTTGAGAAAAGATTTGTCTCTGCACCTTTACAAAATTCAATTAATGCAAAAATTGAAGCCTGCTGACCATTTGAAGCGCCATACGTTCGCCGATTGGATGCACGAGCAAAGACAAATCAATGAGAATTTTTCACAAAAAATCATCTTCAGTGATGAAGCCCATTTTCTTCTAAGTGGCTTCGTTAATAAGCAGAATTGTCGCATTTGGGCTGATGAAAATCGAAGCAAGATTGTTGAAAATTCGATGCATCCACAAAAGGTCACTGTTTGGTGTGCATTTTTTGCTGGCGGAATCATTGGACCGTTTTTCTTCGAAAATGATGCCGGGAATTCTGTTACGGTGAATGGTGAGCGTTGCCGTGCTATGATTACCAATTTTTTATGGCTTGAATTGGTGCTATCGATATCGACGATTTGTGGTTTCAACAGGATGGAGCCACATGCCACACAGCCAATGCAACAATGGCTTTATTGAATGAGAAGTTCCCAGGTCGCATCATCTCTCGAAACAGCAAAGTCAATTCGCAACCAAAATCGTGCGATTTGGCGCCTTTGGACTTCTTCCTTTGGGGTTATCTCAAGAGTAAGGTCTATGCCAACAAGCCAACAACAATTCAACAGCTAAAGGACAAAATAATAAAGCATATTAGTGAGATCAAGGAGCAATTATGCAGAGATGTCATCACAAATTTGGACCATCGAGTGGAGGTGTACCGATATTAGCTTTCACACGTAATTGCCAAGTATCAAATAATGATTCAATAAAGAAGTCAAAAATTTTTACAAATAACATCGATCCGTATTATTGAAACATCCTTTATAAACAATTATCATATGTGTTAAGCTTTGGAAGTTGAGTGTTAATGACTGCATAAAACTACGATATGATATAAATAAAACAACTTTTTATGGAAATGTCGATTCAATCATTAGTTAAAAATATAATCTATTTTTGATTACAGCAAACTGTTCTCAAAAACCATTCTCTTTATTTTGCAACAATTTCTCCGAGCCTGACCAATAATGGCGGCCAAACTTCTTCAAGTTACAAATGAGCCTCAACGTCAAGTAGTACACAATCTCAAAGAACGATATGAAGGAAAACCCAGCGAACAGGCCCATCAAGCCGCCACAGTTGGCCCAAAACTCCGTCTGTCCATAGAGTTCATTTCTTTCTGACGTTGTGAACTGCATGTCTTTGAAGAACAGCTGTAATCTCGAAACGTGCGACCTGCATTTGGAACCAACTAGAAAAAATCTCTACAAAATGTTTAAAAACGTACCCTTTTGTCGACTTGTAAATATTGAAACCATAGTCAGAAGTCTGTTGCTCGATTTCCCTGACGGCTTTCCAGTTCCAGTCGCATTGCGAGGACTCCACGTCGTAGTCCAGAGCATGACAAGCAGGCAGGCAGCTGCAATTTCCGGTTATGGTTGCTTGGTCTGTCTCAGCTTCCAGTGCATCCCCCAATTTTGTCTTTTTGATGGAGAGCTTCTTTTGCACTTCGCTGTTGAGGAAATCAGCTAGAAGTGACTCAGTTAATGCGTGTGATGCGCTTTTGTTAAAATTTACCTTTTGATTGTTCGATGCAACCCTTGTTGGCAGGTCCACATATCCGAGTCGAATTAAACCCTTAAATTAAAACTGTATGTCAGTTTACTTGCAGATGTCTAAGCTATTTTAATAAATCAGCTAGATTTACTCCTATGTTACTTAGAGTAGAAAAATAAATAAACAGGTTTTATAATCCTTAGAGATGGCTGCTTTAAATATAAGAAAACGGAAATCGATCGGATTAACCAGAAGTATAGTATTTTATTTTTTAAACGGTATCTTCCACAAAGTAACGCAAGAATTTCATCGGATTTAGTACGTCGCATGTGGATTTACGCTGACAGCTCGTAATCTTTGAACAGCTGCTGTCTGTTCTTTATCGCTTCGCTGAGGAATTCTTGTTTTATACCCCGTGTAAAACCACACAAAAATTCGCCTATCGACATTTTAGAAAGCGGTTACTTTTGCTTCCTTTCTCGAGTTAAGGTCCTCATTGGCAAACCCGCAAATCTCGTTCAATTTGGCGGCCAACTCAGACAGGAGTTTGTGGGACGCTAGGGATCTGTGACTGAGTTTCGCATTTTGCAGCCGATTGAACTGTATTCCGGTCATTTATAGCATATTATCAAATGCATGTGCAATTTACCGTCAATGTTAGGAGGTTATAATGTGCTAAAGTATGTTAAACGTGTTGCATTGCATGCATAAATTATAGTGAAATTCATATGTAAATTGCAGTTGTGAAATAGGTTTTGAAGCATACCCTGTTCGTAATAAAGTAATGCCTTCAGGGCTCTGCACCAGCTTATCAATATGGCTTGCCCCTGTAAATTTCTTTTGCAGGCAAGCACATCTGCTAGTCTTGCTGATAAAGAGCAAGTAGAATTCTTGGGAATTATTTTGGTTCTTTCTTGCTGTTACAGCTGCAAGCCTGCATCGCATAATTATAATGTTATGAATGTTATTCCAATAGAATGCTTAAAATGTACTATACAATTTTGATCTGTTAGGCGTAGTGCAGTTCCGAGTATTTTGAAGACATATCGATGAGTTACTAAGCACCCTTTAAGTTTGTTGTGGCTCAGGAAAAGCCTTTGGCACAATACCCAGAAAATTGATGTAAACAGTCTTAGAAATCAGAGGAGTAATAAAGGACCTATAAGAAGCAGTTCGGAGTATATGCAGCAAGGCCCGGTAAATAATAATAAAGGTATACAAAAAACTGTATTATCCGAAAAACAGTCAGACAGACCTTATTGTTTATAGTAGTCATGAAAGCCAGAAAAGCAAATAATTTAACAAATCTCAGTTGGTGTGGGCGTTTAGAGCGCATGAACCAAAATAATTTCTTGTGAAGGCTGTTTTGTTTCTTGTATCTAAACTATTGGCCCTTAAGAACTGCAAAACTTATGCTTATAGTAAATGAATAAATCTAGCGGCCTTAAATTTACAATCAACCTGAATCCATGACAACTGCTGATTTTTTCCTCGTACGAGATCAATCTACCAAAAATAAAACTTCAGCTGTATAACTAATGTACTCACGTGGTAATTGAAATGAAACGCAGCCGCACGATTTGTTCATGTAGTCGGTAAAACATTCCAGAAGACAGTTTTCTTGAGTGTATATCTTGAAATATTTCAGGGGTTTTTCGCCCGAAAAGTAGCATTTCTTATGTTCGGGATTGTATGATAGCAGCTCGTCGGCAGTGGTCATCATATTCGGCTGAATGGAAGCGACCACTGATTGATCGAGAGGAATTCTCAGGTACTTCTGCTTTACACGTGGAATTTCCATTGGAGAGTGTAGACTTATCTAAAAGAGATGAAATTAACCTAAGATCGGGCGAAGATGATCATCGTACCTTATACCCCTGCAAGGAATCGCCGCAAATGTAGTCTATGTCCTCTGTTCGTGTTACAAACAATATAGTCAGTCCGCCTTTGATACCTGCAATGATGGTCCTTCGAGGATAGGCATCCAAATCGGAATCCTTTGAATACCCGGCTTTAACGGACCACTCTGTATGTTTTCCGTTCGTGGAAAAGTAGTCCGCATAGTGAAGGCTATAAAATTGTGAAAATGTAAACACTCTGCTATATGTAAAGTTTTAAATTATTTAAATTACAAATAATGACTATATCGAATTGTACAAGTGTTTATTTCGTTTTGAAACCATAATCTTGTTTATTGTCCCCCGATAGCGAGTACAAATTGGCTCTTATGGCCCTAGGGCCTATAAAGTTGTTAATCAGTATAACAAGAACCAACAATATGCATAGAAACCATAGAACACTAGAAATTTATAGCGCCAGCACAGCAATAACGCAGTAGTCTGAAGCCAAAATACTGAATCCTTGAATGTTGTCCATTTTGAGAACCAAAATAAAATAAAACGTTGCATGTAATAGGTGCCTAATCACGATTATAGCTCATGGGAAATTTAAAGCTCTTCGCTTCGCGTCGCGCTTTAAACATTATCTAGTGCTATAATCTATTGATTATGCTCTTAATACATACATAACTATTATGATATAATTGCATGTGACTAGATGCACATTAAATTAATTGGAAATGCTTGGTATTTTAACAAAATCTACACTATAACATATATCATTTGCACGGCAAGTTTTACTCGCTATTTTAATTAAATGTGTACCCCAAAAAAAAAAACGAAATGCTGCATTAATTAAAATTTTGATAATATTGTATTAATAAACGCTCGGTAATTTAATGCGTTTTAAGGGTTCGATTTGCGAGCGTGTTTATTACTGTCCTTTATTGTTTGTTTATCACGTTAGAACTAACTTTAAGTATGAGTCACACTGAAATTCCTCAGTAAATTTCATCTGAGGAAAGTGAGAGTGATGTATTCGTGAAGCATGCGCCAAAGAAAAGAAGGAAGATGGTAGATAAGAAGTGCATACGAGAACAACTGTCCAACATCAAGTCCTAGCTCTGAAATAAGTGAAGTAAGAAGGTATTTAGAGCGTTTTTCATAAAAATGTTGATGCAGATGGAACCGTTAGTGCTATTTATCTTTCCAATAAAGTCAAACATCACGGAGAGCAATGTGTCTCTAGTGAAAATTTGTATTATTCGGCCAATACTGAAGATGTATTTTTATATCAATCGGAATTGCTCCATACTTGCGACAGTACAGTATCCAAAGCAACCGTTAAAATTAGCGAACATACTAAAACGGAGATTAAGACTCTGTTCGAATAGGACACAAAAGTTAAACAAAAATAGAACTTTAAGCAAAGAAGGATTTACCAATTTCCAAAACGAAACAGTTAAACATCTATTTGGCTTCTTGAAGAACGTCAAAAGTCTTGGTGAATTAGAAAGATTTTGCGTGGGCCATTCTCAGGTTCCAGAAGGCGAAAATGAGGCTTTCATACTATCTCATTAAATGGAATATGGGTATCCGCCTCTTTTTCGTTTTTTTATGTCTACCAAAAGTATATTAAGGCTATAGTTAAATGCCTGCCATATCCATGCAAACGCAACATATAAGATTATCTTTCAAGGTTTTGCGCTATTTGTGTTAGGAACAACAGATCGAGCCAGAACATTCTATACTTTTGGATATCTATGAGCAAACAGAAGATTTTGTTTTTGCATTCAAAGCTCTGAGAAGTGGTGTAGAGAAAGTTTTTGGTGAAAGCTTTAATACTTCGATATTAATATGCGATGCCCATAGCATATCAAATGCTTTAAAATTGTGATTGGTTCAAACGTTACAATTAAGATGTGTTGGGCACATATGAAAAGAAACGTAAGAAAAAAAGCTGATCAACTCGTGCTCCCTAAAGAAAATATATCTAAAATCCTGAAAGATTTTGATTGTCTTCAATTAAGTAAAAATCGAGAAGTATTCGACAAAGCTTCCATCATGTTTCTTTCCAAATGGAAGGAACAAAAATACTTTATAAATTATTTTGAACGTGAATGGTTCCAGTTGAATCGAAACTGGTATGAAAGGGTAGATAAGAAACTCCAAGTACTAATAACGGCATAAAGTCTTTTATCAAGGACGAAAATACTCTAAGAGAAAGGCTTCCTCTGTCTCCATTCTCAGTATTACTTAAGGAACACGTAACCGCCTGGTCTTCAAATTATGCATCAAAATTAAGAGAAAAGCACTTAAAACCGGTTACTGACCTAGATTTGTAAAATGGGCCAAACAACAAAAAACCATTGTTTCTAATGTGACACCGGCAGGTTGTGTTTATATTATCCCTGCAAAAAAAACATTAAAGTTACCCAGGACGAGCTGAAAAAATAAATGAGCCTACACTTTAACAGTTTTAGAATATAAAACTGTTATGTTTGCGCGAACAACAACAATTCCTGAAGACCAAGATGATTGGATTAATGGTGAATGTGATTGTCTAGCCTACTTTAAAATGCTGATATGTAAACAAATAGTGAGATTGGCTATTCGACTAAAATTGACCGCACCACCTCCAGAAGCAAAAGCAATTCCAATTGAAATGAAAAGACGTCGTGGTCGACAGGTTAAATCTAAAAAGGCTCTTTTAGTCCAGTAGGTAAGTAAATCATGTATTTGCCTTGCGTAGATGTGCCTTTTTTGAATAAGAGATAATCTCGCCCGACCATCTTCCGATTAATGATTGCATTTTCATCGGGGTACTGCATTGGATTTTGTGCATGATATACATGTATGTTACGTTATGTTATTACCATGAAACTTCATATTATTAATTTTCTTTTCCTTTTTGAATATCTACTTGATGTAAGTGTTGTTTCGTTATTATGTGTGATCCAAGTTTACTTTTTAACTTTTTGGAAGTGTTGTTTCGTTATTTATGTGTTACCTATCAGAGTTTATTACACTTTCTTCAAATACCTGTGCTGTATTTTATCAAGTTATGTACACTTCTGTGCAATAAAATTATGAACACAAAATATGTCATAGTTTAAAGCGGACATGAGTTTCCTAGTTGCAAAAATATGTAAACTTGTCAACTTCTTTAATGTCAAAATGCTGCCTCACTTAGACAACAATTAAAAAAATCGAATTATAACTAAAATGGAAGATGGTTTTTCTATAGGACAAATTGCTCGATTGATGAACAACAGAAAGACACTGTCTTCAGAGTTAAGAAACGCTGGGAGCAGGAAAGAAGTGTTAGAAGGAAAGCAGGATCTGCGCGACCCAGAAAGCCACTTCGCACGTAGCTAGTATTAGGATTGAATTCTGTTGTCTTCTGATGTTCTTTCCTGGATATTAAAGTTTATATTAAATCTAAAGCGTAAATTGATATTATTACTTGAAGAACTTGATTTAATAACCTTCTGTAAATGTAAAGTTTAAATTAGACAAGCTGAAAATTGATGTGCTTATTTAAAAGTAACCTTAATACAAAGGCAATAATATCAATTATTATTTTGCATTAAGCGACAGTGAAAGGAAAGGTCCGTCACCGGAGTTATTTAATTCAGCCCGTTGAGGTCTTCGAAACTATGACAGATAGAGAAAGAAACTATTGTTGAAGATATTAATATATGAGAGTTTCGGCAGTTTGATGATTTACCACTGATATTATTATATGTAAGAAGTCAATCGTCTATTCGATTTCGATAAAGAACAAAGCCTTTATAACACAAGCCCTTGAAGGGATTTTTTATTTACCTTGCCATTATCAAGTTATGATAGAGAGTTATAATTTTTCAATATTAGGCACAGCTGCCGAATCAACTATTACGTACGTTATTTCTTCTATTTATAAGTCTGCATTAAAACAGAAATGTATTAATCCTTAAATATCCTTTTATGAAAGCCTTTAACATCAGAACTTCAGAGTTTGAGGTTTAAGTTTACAGTTTGCTTGAAATAGCTTATCATGGTCTTAGCTAATACTCTAAAATTACGAAAATTAAATAACAACCCGGATACATCAAATAATTACTCCCACACGACTAGTTGCTCTTTACAACAATTAAACGAAGGTTTCGGCCAGGACGATTTATGTTGTGGAGATGCATGTTTGGTGAGCAAAACCAATAATTATGTAATTAGTATACCAAGCCCGGGGCGCTACACCCTAAACAACTTCGCACAAAAAGACACAACAAACTAAGACTACAATGAGTTTTACTCACACGTCATCCGTGAATATTTCTGTTCTGTCCATTAGGTTAAAGGTGAAGCAAATGCCTTCACTGGTGAGCATCGGCACAAACAGATCTCTAAACTGATCGCCTTCATATTTTTTTCCTCTCCACTGTACCTGCTGAAAGATATCCTCCATTTTAGGGGCAACCTGTTGAAAACACTCAAGATAGTAAGCTAAGCAATTATTTCAAATGGGGTTTCAATGATTGCCAGGCAAATATTTTGGAAACGTATGATGGCCTTACTTTGAACAAGAAGTCAAGTGCATGTTCATCTGTGATGGTCTTCGATGTGTCTATGAGCCTCTCACCAGTGCTGCAAACAAGGGTGATGTCATCAAATTGCTTCAACCTAAAACCGTAACGTATAAGGGAGAAATTTTATACTATCGTCCTTTGCTCACTCATCATCTGTCAGATTCCTGTCATTTATCTTCTTTAAAAACACATCGGTGTAATTGAATATGCGTTTAGCGGCTTTTATCTCGGGACAAACCGTTACAGCTGCGAAAGGTATCTCGAAAATGGGAGTTTGTGCGGTTGCAAACGTCACTATCACAGGAAAGTTCATCCATTTGTCGTAGGTCTGATTAATCTGCCAGGTGCACAAGTAGAACGCAGCCACGACTATTATTAACCACCATATCCTATCAATGAAAGGCCGTAATTATTAGAGAAAGCGAAATTGGCAACTTACTTCTCCGGAAGTGTTCGTCCCCTTTCCCCCAGGTAATTGAATCCATTGATAGTTGTTCTATTTAAAAACTCCTCGAAGTAGCACTTCGCGTTGTCACCCCAAGAAGGATGCTCTTCTTCGGACGTTACGCCAATACGCTTCTCACCGTTTTCCTTTGGACTGCTTCGCCCCAAGTTGTAGCTTCCGGATTTCCAAAATTGGCGTCCATTTTTCTGTGTGGCGGTGGCAGACTTTGACATGCTCCCCAATCGAGTATTCTCGAACTTCAGCTCGATAGCAAATTTAGGACAACGGGGGGATTAGGTGCAGAATCTTCAATACAAACCAGCTGACCTTGCGGCTGTATTGATGGTTGCAAGGTTCGGTAGCTGTTAGTGTCAAGGCCGTTTGGCGGAATAAATTGTTACCATTAATTACGTACTCGTTTTTCGAAGTAGATCTTTTAAAAACAACTTTATTTCGAGCATGGAGTTATAATTAGACTTCAAATTTAAAATAAGCAGGATTCGTTTTTACATCGAAGTAGTTTTAATACGTTTTAATTTATCCAGATTAATTTTACTAGTGCGTGTGAAGTAATGTAACTACTCGTATAACTAACTAAAACTATGATTACAAAGCCTTTTTATTAATTTTCTTATGAATAATGTGTATGAGATATCACCAGAAACAGATACCAGAAACCACACTTAGTTTATTTTTAAAGAGTTTCTGAATTTGGAATTTGTTATAAATCTGTCTTCTATAACATATAATAAATATAATAATTATTATAACTAATACTATATACAAAGTTACATTATGCGTATTCCTTATTAACAATGATGGTATTGCATCAAATTTTTCCAATTCCAAAGTTAATTTTGATAGCTGATCCAACTTTATAGGTTTTAAATTGAATTGTATTGGTTGAGTATTGATGATGGATAAGTTACCATAGCAAATACATTGGTTCTTTAGGTAAAGGCGTTCCTAGATTTACATATTTAAAATTTTTAGCCGTAAACGAACAACATTAACATAGTATACTCCTTTTAATTCGTGTACTTCCTCATGTCGACATTATACATTAAAGTTTTCTTGGGTAATATTTGTATATACCTTTCATCAATTATGCCTTCTATTAACACTTGACTAATATTAGTTTTTACATTAATACACTTTGAACTTATTTTAACTTGCAATAAGTTTTTAAGCACCCATCTTCTTAATAGTTTTTCTCAATATCCATATCTGAACAAAAGAATTGATTTTGTAGAAAAGCACATCTTTCTTTTAAATAATAAATGTCATCTCCAGTCAATGCAAAATACGGGGTTGGTAAGATTATTACGGTGTTTAAAGACGTGGGTATTGAATATATATGATAAAGCGTAAATTGACTTTTATCTAATATAGGTAGGTACATGTAATAAAACTACTACGTGGTCCTCAGTCATATAGAAATTGACCGAAATAGTTCTTTTAGAAAGAATAGTATCCTGTGAATAAAATTCGTCCTCTGTATGATATTGCTAAATTTGAGTTTTTATTAATGCAAATTGATTTTCGGTTATTCTGCTTAAATGTAACGTATTTAATTGTGCAAAGCTTAATGCAGTTTGTAAGTTTTGTATTGTTCTGTGCAATTCTTCTACATTTAATCGCAATAACGTTATAGCGTTTCTCGGGTGATGCAATAGTTATTTACTATACAAGTGGGATAACAGCATCGTTAATATACGTGTGTGTAAGTTACAAACGAGTTCGTAGCACGAGTTATGTAAGCACACAAGTATATTAATGATGCATTATCACACATGTATTGTACAAAATTTTATCTACGACTGCCTAAAATTGAGAAAAGTGCATTAAGAGAAATATCAGATTTGTCATTTTCAAAAATATTTTAGTAGGCAAATGTCATTATGTCATTCATTTGACACTATTTCAGTTACGTAATGAAGTCATTACACAACTCAGTTGCGTAATGAAACCATTACATAACTGAGTGGTGTAATGAGCTTCATTACCTAACTGAAATAGTGTCAAATGAGTGACGTAATGCGTTACTTATCCCACTGGAGTAGATAAATTAATTATTTGCAACGTATTGTTTAAAACTTGAAAGTTTTCAATAGTAATATAACAAGGGAGAGACATACTTACCGATAATTTTGCACACGCCAAGGGTCGAGTGCTGGTTGCAATGAAAACTGTCCCGAGGGCTTGCTCAAAGACAGTTTTCTAAGGGCAACCAGAACGATGACTCTTGGCACGGGCCACGAGCATTGATACAATTCGTTACATTTGGGTTAATGTAATTTTGTAGAATATTAGTTATTTCATTCTCGTAATTTTCTCTTGTGATATGCTCTAAATATCCGAGTTTATTAAGAGGATTTATTATTTCTATACTTGGTTTAGTATATAACGTAAAAACAATTTGATTTTTAAATAGATTTAATGGCTTTTCAGTAATTTACGAATTAGCGTTAATGTTTTCCGATTGATAGTGTTGACTCACATCAGTTACGAAATTATTGTCATTTACATTAACCTGATCCTGTTCTTGTACAATTATGGGTGGAATCCGTATATCCGATAAAATTTTAACTTTCTCACTTTTATTTGTTTGGATTTCTTCGAATTCTCCAATAGTTTACCTAATTCCTCTAAATCATCTGTTTTCCTTGTACTAACATGTCCTGGATTAGTAAACAAAGATAATAAGTCATCGCAATTTTTCATTTCTATTGGGTATGTCTCAAGTCTTGATAAGAAATCTCCGTTACTATTCTGCTTACCCTTTTTGTAATGAATTTCGTATTCAAATTCTGATAGTTTTAATCTCCATCTGTTTAATTTTGAATTCGGTTCTTTTATATTAAACAACCATTGTAGCGGTTGGTGATCCATAATTATGTTGAATTTCTGTCCAGATGATTGTATAACATTCTTTTTCGATTGTTGAGTAATTTTGTTGCTCCGAACTTGAAGATTTGATAATAAACATTATCGGTTTATCTTGCCCTATCTTTCCTTGTGATAGTACTGCTCCACCACCAACGTTAGATGCATCTGTTACATTGAAGGTTTTGTTAAAATAGGGCTATATAAGAATTGGTGGGTTAATGATTACTCTTTTTATGTTCTTAAAAGCATTCACAAACTCTTGCGTATTTTTTATATTAGCATTTTTCTATAAACACGTTGTTAATGGTTTTGTTTATCATCATCATCAAACAGCCCGTTCCGTCCACTGCTGGAATAGGCCTCCCCCATTGCTCTCCATCCTTCTCTATCTTGGCCTGCTTGAATCTAGTTATCCGCAATTCTCCTCAAATCATCTGTCCAGCGTGTGGGTGGTCTTCCCGTACTAAGCTTATCTGTACGAGGCCTCCACTCCAATAACTTCTTCGTCCATCTTCCGTCTTTCATTCTGCCTACATGACCAGCCCAATTCCATTTGAGTCTAGTTATTCGCTCAATCACATCTGTTACTTTACTTCTTTGTCGTAAGTCCTTATTCCTAACGCGATCTTTTATTGAAATGTCGAGCATAGATCTTTCCATTTTACGTTGAACGATTTTAAGCTTTCGTGCAGAAGTGGCTGTTAAAGTTAGTGTTTCAGCACCGTATGTGAGGACGGGCAGAACTCACTGGTCGTACACTTTTCTTTTTAGGCATATTGGGAGGTTGCTCTTAAATATGTACCTTAGCTTTCCGTATGCTGCCCATGCTAGGTTGATTCTCCTATTAAATTTGCACGTCTGGTTATCCCTCGATATTCTAATGTCATGGCCTAGATATACATATTTTTCGGCTAATTCTACATTCGTGTTTTCGATGTTAACGCATGCTCTTGGAACCAGATTTGTCATTAGTTTAGTTTTAGCGAAGTTGATTCTCAAGCCGACTTCGAGGCACACAGAATGAAGCTCCTCTAGCATCTGCCTCACCTCCCCCAGGTTGTCTGCTATCAAAACCACGTCATCCGCAAAGCGAAGGTGCTTCAACCTTTGACCATCTATGGTTAAACCTCGTGTGTCCCAGTTGAGTTTTTTGAAAGCATACTCCAGAACTGTTATAAATAATTTTGGGGACATAGTGTCCCCTTGTAGTACCCCTCTGTCAATTTTGATAGGGCTGCTGTTCTTGTGTAATTTCACTGACATTGTAGCGTTCTTATAACAAAAGATCAATAAAAAACCCAATTAGGGTAGGCTGTAATATGTGTTATACGTTTGGCAGTACTGAAGTGTATTGTCAGTCTATGTCACATTCGAGATTTGCAGGTTAAGTTTTACGTCAATCTGTGTCAAACAACAAACAAAACCTAACCTTTTAATCTCGAATTTGACATAGACTGACAATACACTTCAGTACTGCCAAACGTATAACACATATCACAGCCTACCCTAATTGATTTTTTTATTGATCTCTTGTTATATGTTATAGATCAGCTTGGAGTATCTATAGTCGATACGACATTCTCTCATAGTTTCAATGATGGCATTTAACTCGACTGTGTCAAAGGCTTTGTGGAAGTCTACAAATAGGAGAGCCAGTGGTCTGTTGTACTCGCCCGTTTTCTCAATCAAAGTTTTCATGCCTTGCAAATGATTGTTTGTTCCGAAACCAGAGCGAAAACCAGCTTGCTCTTTTGTTTGGTAAAAGTCTAGTTTCTTTTCTAGTCTTGATGTTATTACTCTGGTGAACAATTTGTAAAAATGGTTAAGAAGGGTTATAGGTCGATAATTTTCCAGGTCTGTTTTATCTCCTTCCTTATGCAATAGTATAGTAGTTGCCTGGTGCCATTTACCTGGGATGGTGCTGTTGTGCAAACAGATATTAAACAGTGATTATATTTTCTTCTTCAAGAATTCGCCTCCGGCTTTTATCGCTTCTATGACGACATTATCCTCTCAGGGCGATTTATTATTTTTCATTTTTGTCAATGCCATATTAATTTTTTCGATGGTAATGTCTGGCAACTCCTCAGATCCTTGATTCACAATCCCTTTTTTTGATGTTAATACTTCTTGGTCTAAAGTTCCTTTGTATCGGCTTTTGTATAGTTCACCATAGAATTCTTCCACGGTGCATAATATTTCTTCTCTGTTTGTAGTAATGTTACCTTGCTTGTTTTTAAGTTCAATTATTTCTGATTTTCCTTAAATAATGCGCCTGGGTAGCACTTTTATGCTCTCCTATGGTTTGTTGGATATTTTTGTTGTGACAGTTCTTAATATCGTGCCTTAAAGTTTTTGAGACTTAAAACAAAGGATGAAAGAGGCACTATAGTTTCAACCAGAAAAGATTGAGAAAAGTGCATTAAGAGAAATATCAGATTTGTCATTTTCAAAAATATTTTAGTAGGCAAATGTCATTATGTCATTCATTTGACACTATTTCAGTTACGTAATGAAGTCATTACACAACTCAGTTGCGTAATGAAACCATTACATAACTGAGTGGTGTAATGAGCTTCATTACCTAACTGAAATAGTGTCAAATGAGTGACGTAATGCGTTACTTATCCCACTGGAGTAGATAAATTAATTATTTGCAACGTATTGTTTAAAACTTGAAAGTTTTCAATAGTAATATAACAAGGGAGAGACATACTTACCGATAATTTTGCACACGCCAAGGGTCGAGTGCTGGTTGCAATGAAAACTGTCCCGAGGGCTTGCTCAAAGACAGTTTTCTAAGGGCAACCAGAACGATGACTCTTGGCACGGGCCACGAGCATTGATACAATTCGTTACATTTGGGTTAATGTAATTTTGTAGAATATTAGTTATTTCATTCTCGTAATTTTCTCTTGTGATATGCTCTAAATATCCGAGTTTATTAAGAGGATTTATTATTTCTATACTTGGTTTAGTATATAACGTAAAAACAATTTGATTTTTAAATAGATTTAATGGCTTTTCAGTAATTTACGAATTAGCGTTAATGTTTTCCGATTGATAGTGTTGACTCACATCAGTTACGAAATTATTGTCATTTACATTAACCTGATCCTGTTCTTGTACAATTATGGGTGGAATCCGTATATCCGATAAAATTTTAACTTTCTCACTTTTATTTGTTTGGATTTCTTCGAATTCTCCAATAGTTTACCTAATTCCTCTAAATCATCTGTTTTCCTTGTACTAACATGTCCTGGATTAGTAAACAAAGATAATAAGTCATCGCAATTTTTCATTTCTATTGGGTATGTCTCAAGTCTTGATAAGAAATCTCCGTTACTATTCTGCTTACCCTTTTTGTAATGAATTTCGTATTCAAATTCTGATAGTTTTAATCTCCATCTGTTTAATTTTGAATTCGGTTCTTTTATATTAAACAACCATTGTAGCGGTTGGTGATCCATAATTATGTTGAATTTCTGTCCAGATGATTGTATAACATTCTTTTTCGATTGTTGAGTAATTTTGTTGCTCCGAACTTGAAGATTTGATAATAAACATTATCGGTTTATCTTGCCCTATCTTTCCTTGTGATAGTACTGCTCCACCACCAACGTTAGATGCATCTGTTACATTGAAGGTTTTGTTAAAATAGGGCTATATAAGAATTGGTGGGTTAATGATTACTCTTTTTATGTTCTTAAAAGCATTCACAAACTCTTGCGTATTTTTTATATTAGCATTTTTCTATAAACACGTTGTTAATGGTTTTGTTTATCATCATCATCAAACAGCCCGTTCCGTCCACTGCTGGAATAGGCCTCCCCCATTGCTCTCCATCCTTCTCTATCTTGGCCTGCTTGAATCTAGTTATCCGCAATTCTCCTCAAATCATCTGTCCAGCGTGTGGGTGGTCTTCCCGTACTAAGCTTATCTGTACGAGGCCTCCACTCCAATAACTTCTTCGTCCATCTTCCGTCTTTCATTCTGCCTACATGACCAGCCCAATTCCATTTGAGTCTAGTTATTCGCTCAATCACATCTGTTACTTTACTTCTTTGTCGTAAGTCCTTATTCCTAACGCGATCTTTTATTGAAATGTCGAGCATAGATCTTTCCATTTTACGTTGAACGATTTTAAGCTTTCGTGCAGAAGTGGCTGTTAAAGTTAGTGTTTCAGCACCGTATGTGAGGACGGGCAGAACTCACTGGTCGTACACTTTTCTTTTTAGGCATATTGGGAGGTTGCTCTTAAATATGTACCTTAGCTTTCCGTATGCTGCCCATGCTAGGTTGATTCTCCTATTAAATTTGCACGTCTGGTTATCCCTCGATATTCTAATGTCATGGCCTAGATATACATATTTTTCGGCTAATTCTACATTCGTGTTTTCGATGTTAACGCATGCTCTTGGAACCAGATTTGTCATTAGTTTAGTTTTAGCGAAGTTGATTCTCAAGCCGACTTCGAGGCACACAGAATGAAGCTCCTCTAGCATCTGCCTCACCTCCCCCAGGTTGTCTGCTATCAAAACCACGTCATCCGCAAAGCGAAGGTGCTTCAACCTTTGACCATCTATGGTTAAACCTCGTGTGTCCCAGTTGAGTTTTTTGAAAGCATACTCCAGAACTGTTATAAATAATTTTGGGGACATAGTGTCCCCTTGTAGTACCCCTCTGTCAATTTTGATAGGGCTGCTGTTCTTGTGTAATTTCACTGACATTGTAGCGTTCTTATAACAAAAGATCAATAAAAAACCCAATTAGGGTAGGCTGTAATATGTGTTATACGTTTGGCAGTACTGAAGTGTATTGTCAGTCTATGTCACATTCGAGATTTGCAGGTTAAGTTTTACGTCAATCTGTGTCAAACAACAAACAAAATCTAACCTTTTAATCTCGAATTTGACATAGACTGACAATACACTTCAGTACTGCCAAACGTATAACACATATCACAGCCTACCCTAATTGATTTTTTTATTGATCTCTTGTTATATGTTATAGATCAGCTTGGAGTATCTATAGTCGATACGACATTCTCTCATAGTTTCAATGATGGCATTTAACTCGACTGTGTCAAAGGCTTTGTGGAAGTCTACAAATAGGAGAGCCAGTGGTCTGTTGTACTCGCCCGTTTTCTCAATCAAAGTTTTCATGCCTTGCAAATGATTGTTTGTTCCGAAACCAGAGCGAAAACCAGCTTGCTCTTTTGTTTGGTAAAAGTCTAGTTTCTTTTCTAGTCTTGATGTTATTACTCTGGTGAACAATTTGTAAAAATGGTTAAGAAGGGTTATAGGTCGATAATTTTCCAGGTCTGTTTTATCTCCTTCCTTATGCAATAGTATAGTAGTTGCCTGGTGCCATTTACCTGGGATGGTGCTGTTGTGCAAACAGATATTAAACAGTGATTATATTTTCTTCTTCAAGAATTCGCCTCCGGCTTTTATCGCTTCTATGACGACATTATCCTCTCAGGGCGATTTATTATTTTTCATTTTTGTCAATGCCATATTAATTTTTTCGATGGTAATGTCTGGCAACTCCTCAGATCCTTGATTCACAATCCCTTTTTTTGATGTTAATACTTCTTGGTCTAAAGTTCCTTTGTATCGGCTTTTGTATAGTTCACCATAGAATTCTTCCACGGTGCATAATATTTCTTCTCTGTTTGTAGTAATGTTACCTTGCTTGTTTTTAAGTTCAATTATTTCTGATTTTCCTTAAATAATGCGCCTGGGTAGCACTTTTATGCTCTCCTATGGTTTGTTGGATATTTTTGTTGTGACAGTTCTTAATATCGTGCCTTAAAGTTTTTGAGACTTAAAACAAAGGATGAAAGAGGCACTATAGTTTCAACCAGAAAAGATTGAGAAAAGTGCATTAAGAGAAATATCAGATTTGTCATTTTCAAAAATATTTTAGTAGGCAAATGTCATTATGTCATTCATTTGACACTATTTCAGTTACGTAATGAAGTCATTACACAACTCAGTTGCGTAATGAAACCATTACATAACTGAGTGGTGTAATGAGCTTCATTACCTAACTGAAATAGTGTCAAATGAGTGACGTAATGCGTTACTTATCCCACTGGAGTAGATAAATTAATTATTTGCAACGTATTGTTTAAAACTTGAAAGTTTTCAATAGTAATATAACAAGGGAGAGACATACTTACCGATAATTTTGCACACGCCAAGGGTCGAGTGCTGGTTGCAATGAAAACTGTCCCGAGGGCTTGCTCAAAGACAGTTTTCTAAGGGCAACCAGAACGATGACTCTTGGCACGGGCCACGAGCATTGATACAATTCGTTACATTTGGGTTAATGTAATTTTGTAGAATATTAGTTATTTCATTCTCGTAATTTTCTCTTGTGATATGCTCTAAATATCCGAGTTTATTAAGAGGATTTATTATTTCTATACTTGGTTTAGTATATAACGTAAAAACAATTTGATTTTTAAATAGATTTAATGGCTTTTCAGTAATTTACGAATTAGCGTTAATGTTTTCCGATTGATAGTGTTGACTCACATCAGTTACGAAATTATTGTCATTTACATTAACCTGATCCTGTTCTTGTACAATTATGGGTGGAATCCGTATATCCGATAAAATTTTAACTTTCTCACTTTTATTTGTTTGGATTTCTTCGAATTCTCCAATAGTTTACCTAATTCCTCTAAATCATCTGTTTTCCTTGTACTAACATGTCCTGGATTAGTAAACAAAGATAATAAGTCATCGCAATTTTTCATTTCTATTGGGTATGTCTCAAGTCTTGATAAGAAATCTCCGTTACTATTCTGCTTACCCTTTTTGTAATGAATTTCGTATTCAAATTCTGATAGTTTTAATCTCCATCTGTTTAATTTTGAATTCGGTTCTTTTATATTAAACAACCATTGTAGCGGTTGGTGATCCATAATTATGTTGAATTTCTGTCCAGATGATTGTATAACATTCTTTTTCGATTGTTGAGTAATTTTGTTGCTCCGAACTTGAAGATTTGATAATAAACATTATCGGTTTATCTTGCCCTATCTTTCCTTGTGATAGTACTGCTCCACCACCAACGTTAGATGCATCTGTTACATTGAAGGTTTTGTTAAAATAGGGCTATATAAGAATTGGTGGGTTAATGATTACTCTTTTTATGTTCTTAAAAGCATTCACAAACTCTTGCGTATTTTTTATATTAGCATTTTTCTATAAACACGTTGTTAATGGTTTTGTTTATCATCATCATCAAACAGCCCGTTCCGTCCACTGCTGGAATAGGCCTCCCCCATTGCTCTCCATCCTTCTCTATCTTGGCCTGCTTGAATCTAGTTATCCGCAATTCTCCTCAAATCATCTGTCCAGCGTGTGGGTGGTCTTCCCGTACTAAGCTTATCTGTACGAGGCCTCCACTCCAATAACTTCTTCGTCCATCTTCCGTCTTTCATTCTGCCTACATGACCAGCCCAATTCCATTTGAGTCTAGTTATTCGCTCAATCACATCTGTTACTTTACTTCTTTGTCGTAAGTCCTTATTCCTAACGCGATCTTTTATTGAAATGTCGAGCATAGATCTTTCCATTTTACGTTGAACGATTTTAAGCTTTCGTGCAGAAGTGGCTGTTAAAGTTAGTGTTTCAGCACCGTATGTGAGGACGGGCAGAACTCACTGGTCGTACACTTTTCTTTTTAGGCATATTGGGAGGTTGCTCTTAAATATGTACCTTAGCTTTCCGTATGCTGCCCATGCTAGGTTGATTCTCCTATTAAATTTGCACGTCTGGTTATCCCTCGATATTCTAATGTCATGGCCTAGATATACATATTTTTCGGCTAATTCTACATTCGTGTTTTCGATGTTAACGCATGCTCTTGGAACCAGATTTGTCATTAGTTTAGTTTTAGCGAAGTTGATTCTCAAGCCGACTTCGAGGCACACAGAATGAAGCTCCTCTAGCATCTGCCTCACCTCCCCCAGGTTGTCTGCTATCAAAACCACGTCATCCGCAAAGCGAAGGTGCTTCAACCTTTGACCATCTATGGTTAAACCTCGTGTGTCCCAGTTGAGTTTTTTGAAAGCATACTCCAGAACTGTTATAAATAATTTTGGGGACATAGTGTCCCCTTGTAGTACCCCTCTGTCAATTTTGATAGGGCTGCTGTTCTTGTGTAATTTCACTGACATTGTAGCGTTCTTATAACAAAAGATCAATAAAAAACCCAATTAGGGTAGGCTGTAATATGTGTTATACGTTTGGCAGTACTGAAGTGTATTGTCAGTCTATGTCACATTCGAGATTTGCAGGTTAAGTTTTACGTCAATCTGTGTCAAACAACAAACAAAACCTAACCTTTTAATCTCGAATTTGACATAGACTGACAATACACTTCAGTACTGCCAAACGTATAACACATATCACAGCCTACCCTAATTGATTTTTTTATTGATCTCTTGTTATATGTTATAGATCAGCTTGGAGTATCTATAGTCGATACGACATTCTCTCATAGTTTCAATGATGGCATTTAACTCGACTGTGTCAAAGGCTTTGTGGAAGTCTACAAATAGGAGAGCCAGTGGTCTGTTGTACTCGCCCGTTTTCTCAATCAAAGTTTTCATGCCTTGCAAATGATTGTTTGTTCCGAAACCAGAGCGAAAACCAGCTTGCTCTTTTGTTTGGTAAAAGTCTAGTTTCTTTTCTAGTCTTGATGTTATTACTCTGGTGAACAATTTGTAAAAATGGTTAAGAAGGGTTATAGGTCGATAATTTTCCAGGTCTGTTTTATCTCCTTCCTTATGCAATAGTATAGTAGTTGCCTGGTGCCATTTACCTGGGATGGTGCTGTTGTGCAAACAGATATTAAACAGTGATTATATTTTCTTCTTCAAGAATTCGCCTCCGGCTTTTATCGCTTCTATGACGACATTATCCTCTCAGGGCGATTTATTATTTTTCATTTTTGTCAATGCCATATTAATTTTTTCGATGGTAATGTCTGGCAACTCCTCAGATCCTTGATTCACAATCCCTTTTTTTGATGTTAATACTTCTTGGTCTAAAGTTCCTTTGTATCGGCTTTTGTATAGTTCACCATAGAATTCTTCCACGGTGCATAATATTTCTTCTCTGTTTGTAGTAATGTTACCTTGCTTGTTTTTAAGTTCAATTATTTCTGATTTTCCTTAAATAATGCGCCTGGGTAGCACTTTTATGCTCTCCTATGGTTTGTTGGATATTTTTGTTGTGACAGTTCTTAATATCGTGCCTTAAAGTTTTTGAGACTTAAAACAAAGGATGAAAGAGGCACTATAGTTTCAACCAGAAAAGATATAGCACAAGCAGTCCAAAAATTCTACCAAAAACTATACTCCACAACAATGCCAGAACACCCCATCCCAAAAGATAAAATATTAAACGTAGGTTCAGAAGACCTGCCAGAGGTAACTAAAAACGAAATTAAAGCAGCATTACTTCAAATGAAAAATAAAAGAGCACCTGGCGAAGACCGTATCACAAGTGAAATGGTGAAAATGGGAGGTGATACGCTTATATATGCCTTAAAAAACCTCTTAAACCGCTGCCTAATAGAAGGGAAGATACCACGTGGTTGGAAACATTCAGAAGTTGTTTTGTTGTTTAAGAAAGGAGAAAAGACGAATATAGAAAATTACCGTCCCATTAGCCTTCTTTCCCACCTTTATAAGCTCTTTTCCAGAATTATAACCAATAGACTTACACAAAAATTGGATTCATACCAACCAAATGAACAGGCCGGGTTTCGAAAGGGCTTTAGTACAATAGATCACCTTCAGACAATCAGAATGCTCATAGAAAAGACTACAGAATACAACATTCCACTACATATTGCTTTTGTGGACTATCATAAAGCATTTGATACGATAGAAAAATGGTCCTTTCTAACAGCTATGAACAACGCACGCATTGACTCTAGATATTCTATGATACTTAAGGATATATATGAGGACTCCACAATACACGTTAAGATTGACGACGACTTGAAAACAGATCTAATTAAATTGGAGAGAGACGTACGTCAGGGTGATGTTATATCCCCTAAACTTTTCACTTTGGCCTTGGAGGATGTCTTCAAACACCTCAACTGGGAAAACTTTGGAATAAACATAGATGGAAGCTATTTAAACCACCTCCGCTTCGCCGATGACGTGGTCATCGTTAGTGACGATCTAAAACAATTACAAACCATGTTAGAACAACTAAACAACGCCTCCCAACAAATTGGTCTAAACATAAACTATAACAGAACAAAAATTATAAGTAAAAACATGGAAGTCGTCAACATACAAAACCATCAAATAGAATTTGTCAATGAGTACGTCTATCTAGGACATACTATCACTCTTGGAAAAGAAAACCAATCTCTAGAGATCAAGAGAAGAATCGCTCTAACATGAGCCGCCTTTGGAAAATTACGGCATATACTTACAAGCAAAGATATTCCAATCAATTTAAGGAAAAAAGTTTACAAGTGTATGACGATGTTATCTCATCGCGCAACAAAAAACATGTAGGTTAACTACACGTAGAATGACAAAGATTCACTTTTGTGGATCGTATAGATAACATTTAAAATATATCTCCATTTTCTTGCTTCTCAGTTAATAATAATAAAATGCTAGTTTTATTTTTTGCATTCCTTCGGTTATGGAAAATGAAAAATGGTTAGCAACAGTATGAATAGATGCAGTATTTTTTCTTTACAAAAAATGTATTTACATTTTAGATCTAAAATAATTAGGGGAGCCAATAATTGGACATTAAGAATTTAACACGAGATGAAAAAAAAATTGACCGGAAGTCGACCTCGGAAAAGAAATCCGATTTCCGATTTCTATATATTTTTGGAATCTACTCTTCAAGCTGAGTCGAATGATATATATCTCGTCCTCCTAAAATATATCTCCATTTTCTTGCTTCTCAGTTTTTAAAAATTTAAATTTCGTCTAGCAAATTACAGAAAATCGTTTTTATACTTTTTTTTCTCGATAACGGTTGCAGATACGAAAAAACTGCAAGAGAACAAAAAGATTCTAAACAAAACAGAAAACTCAATTTGTATTTTAGAATCTAACAGCGGCGCACCGCAAAAAAGTTCAGGGGGAGAAAAGGAAGCATGACCCCTGAAAAAATATCTCCCTGTAGATTCTCACAACCATTTGATATGCTCAATGATGTAAGCCCTGCAGCGTAACCTGTATTCCAAATTTGAGCTAAATATCTCAAAAACTGCAGGAGCTATAAAGGAAAAAGTTAAAAGTTAAAATGGAAATTGACCGGAAGTCGACCTCGGAAAAGAAATCCGATTTCCGGTTTCTATATATTTTTGGAATCTACTCTTCAAGCTGAGTCGAATGATATATATCTCGTCCTCCTAAAATATATCTCCATTTTCTTGCTTCTCAGGTAATAATAACAAGTTAATAACAGCTGCATCCTCCCTGTAACAACTTATGGAATGGAAACTGTAGCCTTCACGAAAAAAAGTGCCGAACAGCTGAGAATATCACAGCGAGCCATAGCAAGAGCAATGCTGGGCGTAAGCTTACGGGACAGAATACTTAGAACATAGAAGTTCGACGTAGATCAGCGGTCACAGATGTTATAGAAAGGATTGCACACTTGAAATGGCAATGGGCGGGACATATCGCGCAGCAGGACGTAGGCAGGTGGGCATATAAAATTATGCAATGGAGACCACGACAAACAAAAAGGAATGTCGGTAGGCCCCTAAAAAGATGGGCCGATGACATTAAGCGAACCGCGGGAAAGAATTGGATTGGAGTAGCTCAGGACCGACAGAAATGGAAACTTATTGGAGAGGCCTATGTCCAGGAGTGGACCACTCTAGGCTGAAGAAGAAGAAGAAGAAGAAAGTTTTTGAGACTTCTTTGTTTATTTCTCTTAGTTCCGCGCTAGTTGTGGTTGTGTTGTTCCTCATTTCGTTCCTTCTGTGCATTAAGTTTTTTGTTGTCTGACTAATTCTTTCTTCTCTCTTTGATTTTGGGCAAAACGTTTCTTGGATTTTTTGTATAGCCGCTGTTATTGCATCATTTAATTCGTCGATGTTTGTATCTAGATGGTTGTTACTCCCAAGTATATTGCTAATCTGGTTTTCGAATTTTTCGAGATCTGCGGGGACCGACCATGCTCGATTAGCCGTTTTCTTTGTCAATTTGTACCTTTCATTGCCCAGTTCTATTTCAATGGTACTTCTCACCATTCTGTGGTCACTTCCGGTTTTGCAGTTGTTGAGTGTAGAAAATCCAGCAGCATAAGCTGAAACGCATTTATTTTGATTTGTAGTTGCCTTGTTTCAAGTTTAATAGTAATAGTTGTACGTAAATGAAAATAAATAACGAGCTTAACGTTTCATTTCAAAGTTATTTCATATTTTTGGTGCCGAAACCCGGGAACTGGAGCTAACGTGTTTCTTCCAGTTGCAATAACGTGTAACGAGTGCAGTGAGGCCCGCAACGATGAATAACGCATTGAAAAAAGCTTGTCGCACGCAATTGACCAAGCTTGTCAATCAAGCCAACGATCTTTTAACGGACGATTCCGGCTTGAATCTAGTTTAGCGACCAACTCCGATCAACATGTGCTATACACCATTCGACGCGTCTCGTCGAGCTGAACAATATTGTCCATGGGGACAATCGGGGCAGACCAACGGTTACTGAAATACAGCACTCTAAAGTTTTTTTTTTATAAACTTTTTTCTTCGTGGAAAACACTCTGGGGCCTTTGGCGGGGCGCCGCACAGCATTTCGCGCAGCGTACCTCACCGAAGGCTAATAACAAGTCACACTGCGCGCCACCTAACCTAACCTTACCTAACATAACCTAACTTAACCTAATCTAATTTAGCGACCAACTCTGATCGACATGTGCTATACACCATTCGATGCGTCTCGTCGAGCTGAACAATATTGCTGCTGGGGACATTCGGGGCACACCAGCGGTTACTAAGATACAGCACAGTAAAAATTAAAATGTCCCACACTAAGTCTATGGCGCGTTCGCTTTAAAATGTATTTATGTTAAATCATGTGTGTTGGGTTGGGTTGGGTTGGGTAGGGTTGGATTGGGTTGGGTTGGTTTGGATTGGTTTGGTTTGGGTTGGGTTGGGTTGGGTTGGGTCGGGTTGGGTCGGGTTGGGTTGGGTTGGGTTGGTTTGGGTTGGGTGAGGTTAGGTTACGTTAGGTTAGGTTAGGATAGGTTAGGTTAGGTTAGGTTAGGTTAGGTTAGAATAGATTAGGTTAGGTTAGGTTAGGTTAGGTTAGGCTAGGGTAGGTTAGGCTAGGTTAGGTTTGGGTAGGCTAGGTTAGGTTTGGGTAGGCTAGGTTATGTTAGGTTAGCTTAGGTTATGTTAGGTCAGGTGAGGTTAAGCAAGGTTAGGTTAGGTTAGGTTATGTTAGGTCAGGTTAGGATAGGTTAGGTTAAGTAAGGTTATGTTAGGTTAGGTTGGGTAAGGTAAGGTTAGGTTAGGTTAGGTAAGGTTAGGTTAGGTTAGGTTAGGTTAGGTTAGGATAGGTTAGGTTAGGTTAGGTTTGGTTAAAATAGGTTAGGTTAGGTAAGGTTATGTTAGGTTAGGTTAGGTTAGGTAAGGTAAGGTTAGGTTAGGTAAGGTTAGGTTAGGTTAGGTTAGGTTAGGATAGGTTAGGTTAGGTTAGGTTAGGTTAGGTTTGGGATAGGTTAGGTTAGGTTAGGTTTGGGTAGGTTAGGTTAGGTTAGGTTAGATTATGTTAGGTCAGGTGAGGTTAAGCAAGGTTAGGTTAGGGTAAGTTAGGTTATGTTAGGTTAGGTTAGGATAGGTTAGGTTAGGTAAGGTTATATTAGGTTAGGTTAGGTAAGGTAAGGTTAGGTTAGGTTAGGTAAGGTTAGGTTAGGTTAGGTTAGGTTAGGTTAGGATAGGTTAGGTTAGGTTAGGATAGGATAGGTTAGGTTAGGTTAGGGTAGGCTAGGTTAAGTTAGGTTAGGTTAGGTTAGGTTAGGTTAAGTTAGGTAAGGTAAGGTTAGGTTAGGTTAGGTTAGGTTAGTTTAAGTCAGGTTAGGCTAGGTTAGGTTAGGTTAGATTAGGTTAGGTGAAGTTAGGTTAGGTTAGGTTAGGTTAAGTTTGGTTAGGTTAGATTAGATTAGGTTAGGTTAGGTTAGGTAAGGTTAGGTTAGGTAAGGTTAGGTTAGGTTAGGTCGGAATGGGACGTTTCGCCGCCGCCGTTTCGCCACCAGCAGTTTTGCCGCCGGGCCAGTTCGCCGCCGGGCCAGTTCGCCGCCAATGTTAACGATTTTAAATTTACAGAATGTTAATGTCAACATTTAAGATTATTATCAAAACAAAAAATCCGGGTGAAATTCGGTGCACGGTCCGGTCTATTCCGCATGCGCTGCCAGCGAAGTAAGGTTTATGGTACGATCAGCGTCCGTCAAAATGTTGTGGGTGCCGTTATCGTCTGGCAATTTTTAAAGCAATGTTGTTGCGCTCTCGGCGGTGGTTCAGGTTAATGGTTTATGTTAGTTGTTAGGTCTTGATGATTTTTTTAGAGAAAAAATACGAGAGAGAGCCTGTTCAACGTTACATTTTTCTGTTCACTGTTACATTTTTGTGCATGCGCACTAGACCGGACCGTCCACCGAATTTTTACCCAAATTAGTTAGTTTAGGTTAGGTTAGGTCATGATCATGTGTGTATCTATATGTTATTCCAAATATTGAAATTGTTCTGGCGGAAAACTGGCTCGGTGGCGAAACGGCAGGTGGCGAAACGGCCTGGCGGCGAAACGGCCGTGGCGAACCGGCGGTGGCGAAACGGCGGCGGCGAAACGTCCTAGACCCATGTTAGGCTAGGTTAGGTTAAGTTAGGTTAGGTTAGGTTAGATTAGATTAGGTTAGGTTAAGTTAGGTTAGGTAAGGTTAGGTTAGGTTAGGTTAGGTTAGGTTAGGTTAGGTTAGATTAGATTAGGTTAGGTTAGGTTAGGTAATGTTAGGTTAGGTAAGGTTAGGTTAGGTTAGGTTAGGTAAGGAAAGGTAAGGTTAGGTTAGGTAAGGTTAGGTTAGGTTAGGTTAGGTTAGGTGCCGCGCATTGTGACTTGTTATTAGCCTTTGGCGAGGTACGCTGCGCGGCGCTCCGCTGAAAGCCTCAGAGTATTTTTCACGAAAAAAATTTAGAAAAAAAAGCTTTATAGTGCTGTATCTCAGTAACCGTTGGTCTGCCCCGAATGTCTCCAGCAGCAATATTGTTCAGCTCGACGATACGCGTCGAATGGTGTATAGCACATGTCGATCGGAGTTGGTCGCTAAATTAGATTAGGTTAAGTTAGGTTATGTTAGGTAAGGTTAGGTTAGGTGGCGCGCAGTGTGACTTGTTATTAGCCTTCGGTGAGGTACGCTGCGCGAAATGCTGTGCGGCGCCCCGCCAAAGGCCCCAGAGTGTTTTCCACGAAGAAAAAAGTTTATAAAAAAAAAACTTTAGAGTGCTGTATCTCAGTAACCATTGGTCTGCCCCGATTGTCCCCATGGACAATATTGTTCAGCTCGACGAGACGCGTCGAATGGTGTATAGCACATGTCGATCGGAGTTGGTCGCTAAACTAGATTCTTACCACGATTCCTTTGATAACAACGAAGCGATGGTGTTGATTTCACGTATAAAATCAGCAAACGAGTCTTTGAAGAAGATTAACGAAGAAGTAGCAGACGATATTCCAGCGGATCAACTGGAACAGGAGTGCGAGAAGATTGTGGAATATGAAGATAAAGCCACTACAGCGGTCGCGAGGTTGGAAATTGGTATCACCAGAGCATCAGCAGGAGTCCATCGAGATAGCAGCTGCAAAAGCGAGACCAGGAGCAACATTGACGTCCCGTCAACTGCACCAGCTCAGGGCGGTAGGACACAACCAGTTACAGTGGAATATAAAAGGGCGGTGAGATTACCTAAGTTAGAATTAATGAAATTTAATGGTGATCATCACATGTGGCCTGCCTTTTGGGAACAGTTCAATGCTGCTATACATAGCAATAACGATCTAGACGAAACTGCTAAATTCACTTATTTAAAATATGTTTTAATTGGAAATGCTGCAATAACGATTCAAGGTTTAACATCCAACTGCTCAAGTTATAACGACGCTATTAAGCTTTTAAAGGAGCAGTATGGAAATAACGAAAAGATAGTTGACAGTTATATTCAGCAGCTATTAGCTTTAACGCCAGTTAAATCAAAAACTGATATTATTTCTTTAAGAAAGCTATATAACACGACGTCGAAGATAACACGATCGTTACAAGTGCTAGGAATGTCTCCCGATAATTACGGTGTAATGGTCAAAGCAATAGTATTGAAGGCATTGCCTTTTTCTATGAGAACCGAATTTCTTAAACGCCAGGCCACTAGCGATCATAGTGATATCGAGTCAGTTGTCGTCAGTGAGCATGAAAACATTTTCAATAATAGAGATGTTTCTTACGACCATTTAATTTCTCAACTTTTGAATTTTATAAGACTGGAGGTCGAATCTATTGAGCAAGCCAAAGTTTTAGAAGTAGAATCGAAAAATGATAAAAGCAGTAATTCAAATTATTATTTTCATAAGAAAAGAGATGATGCATGTACAGCAGCCGGTTTGTTTACATCGGCGAAAGAACAATGTGTATTTTGTAAATCATACGACCATAGTGCAGCAAACTGTAATAGCAACATTCCTTTAAACCAGAAAAAGAATATTTTGAAATTTGAAAGGCGCTGTTATCGCTGCACTAAACCGAATCATGTTTCGAAATTTTGCCGGATAAAACTACTATGTTCAAAATGCAAAGCGAGGCATGCATCATCGATGTGCGATCCTACTTATAAAAAGCAGTTACAACGAAATGAATCCATCGCTGAATCTTCTTCAGAACCGAACAGACAGTCAACTAATTTGTTAACGCAAGAGCACCTGACTAACGTATATTTGCAAACAGCCTGTGCTCAAATCGTAACGGCCAGTGGCGTACCTCAAGATTTTATTAGAATGGTTTTAGATGGAGGTAGCCAATTGACCTTTATAAAAGAATGTGTATCGCGGAGTTTGAATTTGCCTGTTATTGGAAGACATAAGATAGCAATTATGCCTTTTGGAAAAACTGAAATGGCTCCCGCGCGCTTATGTAAAAGAGTATCGTTAACGCTGAAAGGCCAATATAATAATTTCATCACTATTAATGCCATAGAAGTACCGGAAATTTGTTTCGACAATTTGACTCCCCCAAAATTAGACGATCCAGCTATTCATGACTTCAGTATTAATTTCGCATTGGCTGACCAATCTTTCATTAATACCAATGTTTTGCCTGGTATATCCCTTTTAATCGGCGCAGATACGTACTGGAAAATAGTAACTGCTAACGTACAGAAAATCACAGACAGTTTAATGGGAATCGAAACTGCATTTGGTTGGACCATTCACGGAATTGATGATGGACGTTCACGTTCTAACGAATATGCCTTCAAGGTCGGAGTTAACGTGGCGAATATTCTGCATGTTCAGTGCGAACCTATAACGAACGATTTTGATCTGAAGAAATTTTGGACCCTTGAGTCAATAGGAATCGATAGTGCTACCATTATCGATACATTATCAACGGAGAATTTTTTAAATAACAATATAACCTTCAAAAACAATCGGTATTGTGTTTCGTTACCGTGGATAGATTCAAATGTACGTCTCGATTCTAATTTTAACGGTGCATTGAATCGATTAAAGACTTTAACACGTAAACTTATCTATAGTGGCAAACTTCAAGAGTATGATTTTGTAGTACGTGAATATATGAATAGCGATTGTGCAGAACTTTTACCGAATGAAACAAATGCGTTACGTACTTATTTTATGCCGCATAGAGCCGTGTATAGGGACGATAAAGAGACTTCAAAAATACGTATTGTTTTTGACGCATCTGCACATGCACCTGGACTACCTTCATTAAATGATGTGCTTTTGCAAGGTGAAAATTTAGTGCCACATCTACTTCGAGTTTTAATGAACTTTAGAATTGGTCGTTTCGCACTGATTGCCGATATCGAAAAAGCATTTTTACAGATAGAACTATCTGAACGGGATCGCGATTCTCATAGTTTTTTATGGTACGATACGCCCATTAATGACGCCTCTAATCTGCCGAAGGTTACATGCTACCGCATGAAGCGTGTTACTTTTGGTGTAACCTGCAGTCCATTTCTGTTAGCTGTTACGCTCAAAAAACATTTGCAGTCTCAACCTCAGCATTTGAAGAATACCTGCAAAATTTTGACTAGGTCATTTTACGTCGATGATTTAGTATTGGCAGTCGAAAAAATTGAAAAAGCTGAACGTATTTATCAAGAATCTAAAGAAATTTTATCGAAAGCTAACATGAACTTGAGGAAGTGGGACAGTAATGATGCAATGTTGAGGGAAATACTTGGCAGCAGTATTTACAATAATGGAGTAAAAAAGGTACTTGGCGTCTTATGGTACCTTAACGACGATGAATTAGCAGTAAATCTGGATTGTGTTTTGGATATTATCAAAGACATACCCAAAACAAAACGCGGTGTGCTACAAGCAGTGTCAAGAATTTTTGATCCCTTGGGGTTTTTAAGCCCATTCGTCATTAAAGCTAAAATATTGCTCCAAGAAATTTGGAAAGCCAAGTTAGATTGGGATTCACTACTTCCTGAGAAGCTTACGAACGAGTGGTTGGAATGGTGTTACGAGTTACATACAATGAAAGATTTTTCCATGCCTAGATGTGCTCTTGACGATAAAGAATGTGACGTTTCACTTCATATTTTTTCAGATGCCAGCCCAACAGCGTTCGGAACTGTAGCCTATCTTAGAAGTGTCAACCACGAAGGAAAAAATGGAAGGAACGCAATGAATTAGCGAAAAGATTTTGGAAGAAATGGTCATGTGACTATCTGCAGCAATTGAGATTGTTTCATAACCAAAGTCCAGCAAAGTCTAGAAATTTTAAGGTTGGAGATGTAGCCCTTTTACATGACCAGAATATTCCTCGACTTTTATGGAAATTAGTAAGAATTACTCAAGTTTATCAAGGACGAGATGGAAAAGTAAGGGCCTGCGAGGTTGTTACAAGCAACAAGACCAGTCTACGGCGACCGATTCAGCTATTATTTCCATTGGAAGTTACTGCGGCCCGGGAGGATGTAGAAAATCCAGCAGCATAAGCTGAAACGCATTTATTTTGATTTGTAGTTGCCTTGTTTCAAGTTTAATAGTAATAGTTGTACGTAAATGAAAATAAATAACGAGCTTAACGTTTCATTTCAAAGTTATTTCATATTGAGTACTGTCACGTTTTTAACTATTTGCTTGTTACTTCAGATTATAAAGTCCATCTCATTTCGAGTTCTACCGTCTGGGCTTTCCTATGTCCATCTTCTCTGCGGCTTCTTGTAGAAGAAACTATTCATTTGGTATAAGGTATTTTGTAGGAGAGAGCCCAGTATAGTTTCACCTCGAGCATTTCTTCCCTCGGATCCGAATTTACCCAGGCATACCTCTGATTCGTTTGTTTTAAGACCGACTTTGGCGTTAAAGGTATGTCGTCATAAAATATGTCTACATCCTCGTCTGTGTGGGATGACGTTGGCGCGTATGCCTGTATGATCTTAATAGTGTATCTATTGTTAAGTTTCAATATTATGTAAGTTGCTCTGGTAGAAATTTTCTTAACAGATAATATGTCGGCGTTAAGACGTCTGTGGATTAGAAAGCCGACTCCTCCTTCTGTTTATCTTTTTCGCCAGCATAGTAAAATAGGTGTTCAGATTTTAATTTAATTAGGTTTTCACCTCGCCTTCGGACCTCGCTGAGGCCAATGACATCCCATTAGATTTTTTGTATTTCAATTTCCAATTCTACCAATTATTCCTCAGATAAGAGTGTTCTTACGTTATATGTTGCGATTTCGAATTTTCTGGATTTCTTATTCTTTGTTTGTTTGTATGGTTTAGTTTTGGGTAATGAAAGCGAATTTTTGCCTCCCCCAGAATCCTCGAGGCAGACCTTATTTAAGGTGTGGGACTTAAGACTCGATGCTATACCCACCTGGGGTTCACTTCCGGTTGTTTTCAAATTCGCCATAAAAGGGGGTTAAAGTCATTTTCTTCCACGCTGATTAGGCGGGTTGGAAGATGGAAAGGATTTGGGAAGGATAAGTAGGTATTGAATGTAATAAGGGTTAGGGACATAATTTCCCCCCTGGTGAGGGAGTCGGGGAAAAACTAAGGCTCGCATAAGCAGGGTCGCTTTCCTGAGTAGCCCTTTCTTCACCGGGTTCGTAAAGAATGACTACCTGCTGGTTTTGTTATTGTAGCGTAATCTTTAACGAATTTTCTGTAATATCCTGTTAGTCCTAAAAGAGATTTTATTTGTTTCATCGTGTAAGGTAATGGTAATTGTTTAATATTATCTATTGATTTAGAATTCGGTTTTACTCCTTCTGTTGTTATTAATTGTCCTAAATATTCGATTTGCTTCAGGAATTATTAAATTACCTATTCGTTGTGACGGAATCAGTACAGCTGCTTTCTTTATCATAGTGCGAAATACTTTTACTCTTTCACCTAATGCTTTTTGATTCCTTTTCGGTGTTATATAATTTCTTAATTCATATATTTTTTCTTTAAACCAGTGACGAGCTATTTCCGAATTCATTACTGAATTAGTTGCTCCGGTATCTATTAAAAGTTTTAAATTTGAATTTGTAATTTGAATATATTATGATAAACTGCAATTACTTAAACATTTATTAACTTATCCATATTTTTCTGAGGCTGTGGTGCGAAAATTTTGGATACTTCCAATTAGTTCTTCTTTTGATGATCATTTTTCATCATTATCGACTTCTAACACATAATTATCTGCTTCAAAACAATTAACATCGCTCTCGCCGTATAAGTCCGATGGTGTGTCTAGTGTCTATCTGAACTACATTAACTAAAGGTTTAGTTTGCTGTATATCATCCCTTTTATAAGAATTTGTTCTCATATTATTATTTGACATAGGTGTGTATGGATTTCGAACAATACTAACTGACATCGGGCTATTTTATTTGCTTTCTGTGTTAGTGCGACTATTTTCTCTGGATTCGGTTCTGCATAATATCTATTATTCCTACTGTCGTAAGCATAATTATTAGATTTACAGTTCTGCTGTGGTTTTTGATTTGGTACATTTTGTGTTCATTTATTTACCTTCTGCATTTTACCTGAACTATTTCCTACTGAACTCTGAAAATGTCCCTGCCTCATTTCCTTTTCTGAATTGAAATGTTTATTAATATAACTCAAAACTACGCTTCAGCCAAACTTTTTTACCTTTTACATCCAAAATTGTTTATAGCAAAGGGGGACAATTATTATTATACTAAAAAATCCAGTTTGTTCATTGATATCCCTGTACACTACCTTTTGAGCATCAGTGATATGATTGTCAGAATGAATTTTAGAATTTAATCTATTCTCCATTGTCTTGATTCTATCAATAAAATCGGGTAATGACTCGTTATAACCCATTTTGAAATTCATAAATTGTTACGCTAAAATTTTCCTGTCTGTGTAATCACCATACTTGATTTGTAATAATGCTGTAAGATCTGGCCACTTTTTAATATCTGATTTAACTGATAAAAGTGCATCTGCTTCTCCTGTTGGTTTGCTACAAATGAGGCAAAAAACGCAATTAGTTAGTACTGTGTCATTAGTAGTTCCATATCTGTTATAATATTGATCAATTTTCCATAAAAATGAATCTAAGCACCTATTTTACCTTAACATTTTGGCAAAATGTCTCCGTAATGCCGTGCTGCAGAAATTGCTTGTTCTGCAAGTGAAATTGAGAATTGTGCTTGTGCTTGCACTGGAGTAGTTATTTTATTACGCTTTCCTACAAAATATTTTTGTTAAAGTGTAAAAACTTATTAGAAGTTATTATTTTCTTACTATTTTTCTAAGTTAAGAAAATTACTTATTGTTATTCCCTCTTTATATTAGTCGGGGTTTTCCCTAAAAGAATTTATCACAGGACAGTCTTTATCTGCTCCCTCTGCATGGAATAAATTCTTTACTAAATCTCTGTTAGTTGGGTTTACAATTTTTCTTTTTATGAACAAATACTCACAATTGTTGGAACTTTTCTTTGAAGAGAGACCTTCACTCCTGGAGAGTCCTAGTTTTGAAATCCTGGTCAGCGCTTCCCCTCGACTGTTGTCTTGGTTCTGATGTTCCTTGGATTTTCTTTAGATGTTTGAACAGTTTTGAGCCTTCGTGACTCTGGCTTCAAAACACCTTGAACTGTGCGTTGAAGTTGACAGTAGTTTCCTAGGTATGGTTTTTTGTAGCTCGTACTTTGTTTTCGAACACTCGAAATATCCATTCCGACTGTGCCAATTACGTACTCGCTTTTCGAAGTAGATTTTCGAGTAAGGAGTTATAATTACACTTCAAATTTAAAATAAACACGATTCGTATTTACATCGAAGTGGTTTGAATACGTTTTAATTTACACAGCTTAATTTTGCTAGTGCATATGAAGTAATGTCGTAACTATAGCTAACTGAAACTAGGATTACAAAGCCTTTTTTTGAATTTTCTTATCAATCATGTGTATGGGATATCACCATAAACCACACGACCTGAGTAATATAATAACCCATTGATACGCCTTTCTTCTGTATAATACAGCATCATAACTCATTTCTGCCCAGATGCCCCAGAGGTTGGAATCCGAACCGGATGTTATTAAAATTTCACAATAACATTACGCATTTGCTTGTATTCGATTTTTAGGAGCACATTTTCTTGCGAATGATAACTATTGAAACAGGAGGAACTAATTTACATTGTAAATATTAATATTTTAGTTATTCTTGCGGCTCATCCTTGATAGTTCATATAAATCAATGTATTTTTAAATATTAGACTCACCACGCA